>BFEA01000037.1:1461779-1478593 GCA_003427395.1 Chara braunii
AATCAATCCCCCCCCCTAAAAAAAGGCAAAAAACAAAGACAAAACTCGCAAGTTGATTAACCATTCTCTGACAACACAACCATCTATACCGGGGGAAAAAAAAAAAAAAAAACGAAAATACAAAAGAAATTCAATCGTGGTCTGGGCTACCAGAGTGGCCCGGGATCACTTGCCCGGCCGACCCAAAAAAATAATAATAAAAAAAAATACCGACGAAACAGTTTGTCACAGCCCCTCGTTTGTTGTCCTCTTCTCTCTCTCTGCCTACGGTTTACCGGGCAGTTCTGTTTGTGACGATATATACAGGGTCACCAGCCCGTACGTACGGAGGTCCTCGGGCAGACCTCCGTACGTACGGGCGTTCGGGGTCCCGTACGGGGTTCGAACCCGACGGCGTTTGGCCCCCGCCAAAAAATATTTCGGGGTTTAAAGATACTTATTTTTTTCTGAATTTGTTTTTGTAAGTTCTCTATGACGTGAGGTACATGCTTGTAAATTTTCAAGTCATTTGGCTAAGCCAAATAAGAATTAAAAATCGCCAAAGATGGCGGTGTCAAAACGTGCTATACCACGTATTTTTTCACTTTTTACTTTTTGTTTTCACTTTAGTTCGGGGTCTAAACAATTTTATTATTTTTTGAAACTTTTTTAGTGGGTTTTGTATTATGTGGAGTACACATCTGTAAATTTTCAGGCCATTTAGCTATGCCAAAAGAAAATGAAAAATCGCCAAAGATGGCGGTGTCGAAAACATGCTCTCGCACTCACTAAATTTAATTCTCTTTTTATTTTTATTTATCTTTATTATTAGTATTTGTTTTCCATATTTTATTTTTATTTCAAATTTGGTAAGGAATTCGGATGTAATGGTCAGGTAAATCTTGTTCAAGTTATTTTTCTCCATAACATATCTTTGTTTCAGATTTTTTTGATGACCTTTTTTTTTTTTTTTTTTTTTTTTTGGGTCTGCGTTCGGCCCGAACGGCCGAACGCATCCCCAAGGGGTCCCATACATTCGGGCGTTCGGCCCATCCCGAACGCCGGTTACCCTGTATATATATATATATTTTTTTTAATTTGAAGAAGAATTTCCATGTTACCTTTGGGCAAACGTTGCTCAACTCGTTTTTCTGCATAATCTGTGTGTGTGTGTGTGTGACAGTGAGAAAGAGAGAGAGAGAGAGAAGAGAGAGAGAGTCTGCATGTCTGTATGTGTGTGTGCATGTGTGTGTCAAAAAAACAACATTCTACAACGATCTTCTCCGTCTCCTTCCCCCCCCCCCTCCCCGCCCCACTTCAGCCGCAGCATCGCTGCGGCGGGTCCACTTGTTTCAAATAAAGGCGGCATTTATTTATTTATTTATTTATTTATTTATTTATTTATTTATTTATTTATTTACTTACGTGCTGTCCTACTTTTGTCTACGCAGACGTCGTTTCGGACTTGCAGGCCCCAAGGCAACGCCTTGGACCAGGTACACAAGGACGAGGCCTTTTTGAGGCCAGGCGTGTTTTGGCGCGTCGCTGCATCAGCAGCGCGGTCTGGATGCCTGGTAGGGGCCCAGACCAAGCAGGCCGTTTTGAGGCTAGTACCTGAGGATGCCCAACTGGCCCAGCGCTACTTATGGCTGGGCTGAGGCTGGGCAGGGATAGTTCGGGTAGCTCACTTCTTGAGCGACACGCTGCTGGTTGGAGGCTGCGCTACTTGGCGGTGCACGGCAAGGCTGGGAAGGAGCGGCATAGGAGGCAGAGAGAGGCGGAGGCCACACCTGTAGCGGTGAACTTACCTGGCGCCATAGCTGGGGCTCCGCTCGGTATCTGCACAGGACGGCCACGACGGTCAGTACGGCAGCAGTTACCTGCAGGTGACGCAGCGAGGAGGGCGACATCTTCTTCTTCCTTCTCGCCCTCCATCTCGTCTCCCTCTCTCCTCCTCCTTCCTCCTTCCTCCTCCTTCATGCTCTTCTTCAGATACAAGAGTGAGAGGGATTACAGGTAGAGGCTACGATGGGCAGAAGGCCGAGGATCTGATTCGACCTTCCTGAGGCAGACATTGATTGGGCATCGGCAAGGGACTATTTTTGGACTTCGCTATTGCGATCTTGGTCTTCTTCCTCGCCTCCATCTTCGTCTCTCCTCTCCCCCCATCCCTCATCTGTGGTATCTCTCCATGTGTGTGTACAGGAGGGACCTTTCTTCTATGTGTGTGGTCCCTCCTCCTCTCTCACATGTGTGATGAGTGATGGGGTGTCGCGTCAGTCCCGGTCAGGTCAGGACTTATCTCAAAGTCTTTCGCGGCGCTATTTTGTGCCGTTTTGTATGTGTCAGGGTGTGCATTGCATGTTTATGTTTCACTAACATTGCATTCTCCATTCAGTCTTCTTCATCACATTGCGGATCCTTGGCTGTACATACATTGCCCAACTGGGCGATTCTTTGTAACTGCTTACTTACAGAGATATATTTCCCTGCCAAAGAGTAATATGTTTCCAATGCCAATAGAATATGTATCAGTTCGTATCGGAGCCCGCACGTGAATGAGGACAACCTGATCTCACACGTGTGCGGGAACCGATTGATTGATTGGTTAATTGATTGGATAATTGATTGATTGATTGATTGATTGATCGATTGATTGATTGACTCATTGATTGATTGATTGATTGATTGATTGATTGATTGATTGATTAGGTCATACTAATTAGTCCCCAAAATCATGAATTGTTTTTGAATCTATTCACGTTGATTTGTTCATTTCACGCGTTTTCAACGGTAACGAAAAATTCAAAATTCGTTGTTTCCCATTATTTCGAGATTCTGGAATTATTTTTTTATGGAAATCTCTCGTTGCAGTTTATCTTTTCTGCGCAAACTCTCAATTGATTGATTCCGAGTTCTTTTATTTTTCAGAATCCCCGGAACTTGCAGACAATTTTTCGCAGTTCCATTATTTATTATTCATTATTATTATTCGTTTGCAGTCTAAAAATTCAAAATTTTTTATTTATTTTGAATTTTGGGGGATTGGGAGACCTACTGAACTTGCAAGTCGAGTTTTTTTTTCAATTATTAATTTCTCAAATATTTTTTTTGCAAAGTTCAAACTTCAAATTTTTACTTTTTGATTAGGGGCTCCTTATCTGTGCGATCAATCCCACCCATCCCCACCTATGCTGTTGCCCCCTCGTGTCTTCCCTTCCATCTGTCTCCGGGTGCTCCCTACTGCAACATTGGTGAGTTGCCACGTCAGCAGGCCACGTCAGCAGACCACATCAGCAGACTACATGAGCAGGCCACGTCAGCAGACCACGTCAGCAGGCCATGTCAGCAGTGACACGTCAGCCGACAGTTGTGCCACGTCAGCAGCCGAGCAGTGCCACGTCAGCAGTCCCCCGGCCTGGTCTATGCTCATGCGCTCTCAAACAACTGTTATGGACCAGAAGCCAAGGGAAACGACCGAGGCCTATCAGGCCCGAATGCAGACCTTGATCAACGAGGCTAAGCAACGGTTGGATGCGATAGCAGCCGGAGAGAAGAAGGTCGCGGATGCAGAGAAAGAACGTCTGCTGGTGATGGAACGGAAGCGCCAGCACGACGAGGCAGCAAGGAAGGCTGCCGATGAGAAACGCAACATGCAACGCGAGAAGATACGAGCCTTACTCACCATGGCAGCGGAATGGTGGTCCGAGGCTGAGGGTTGTAAACTGAGCGACAGCGAACTCAAGATCGCGCTGTTACTCTCCCACTTCACGGACCTCCTGGCGACGTGCATTGCACAACAGGAGGACATCCATTCCCTCGACTACGAGGTCAAGCGAGTCAGCAGTTGCTTACAGCAGCTGGAGCAATGACCAGTCGCCGGCCCCGTCGCCAGCTCCTCCAACATTTCTGACCATCTCGGCGCATTGGAAGTCGACGTTGGAACACTCAAGAATGGCGCGCAGCTACAACAAACCGCAACTCAACAACTTGAGCAACGAATCTGCGTTGCCGCCGCTAACTTGAGCGTGTCACCACACGAAACGACTCCGAAGTTCTATGGTCAGGAGATCTTCTGTGACTCTACGAAGATGGACCCAATCCTATGGTTCCGCAAGTTCGAGCTCAAGTTACAGCTCCACCACACCAGTGAAGAGAAGAAACACGCGTACTTGTACTCTCGATCGGGGGGCGCGTGCCAAGCATGGTTGGACAATCTCTTGTCCAAGTATCGGGGGGCGCGTGCCAAGCATGGTTGGACAATCTCTTGTCCAAGTACGGGCTGGTGGCTGCTGACTTGTATACCAAAATCAGCTGGGATGATCTGAAGGCAGCGTGGCATAAGCGGTTCCAAATAGAGCCGCCGAAAATCAAAGCAGTGGACAAATTGCTGACTTTCCAACAAGGCACGCTGCTGAGCGGCGATTGGATTGCTGAGTTCCAACGCTTGGCGTCAACACCGGATGTATCGATGGGCTTTACGGCCATCAAACACTACTTCATTACGAGGTCGTGTCCGACACTATCCAATGCATTGAGTCACGTTGCAGAGACTCTCACTACAACAACGGAGTTGTTCGACAAGACCGCATAGATTATTGTCACGAACACGGAGGCCAAGAACCTTCCCCGTTCGTCTGCGGCACGCCCGAGTAGAGAATAGCATTAGTCGAAGGTGGCCGTGGTCGCGGCTGCAACGCCGACCGACCCTTTGAGCGAGGTCGTGTCTGCCAATGAAGGGGACAGACTCGCAGCCGCTCGGGATTGTGGCCGCCCCAACAAAGGCTGGATCGCGGCAAATCGAAGACAAACACCACGTCAAACCTCGGGCCCGACGCAGCAGTTGAAGACCCATGGAACCACTATGGTCTCTCGGAGACGTATACAAGCTACACAGGAGATACCACTATTGTTTGTGGTGTAACAGTGACCTCCACGGAACAGTGGGCTGTCCTTTGAAAGGCAAGGGCAAAGAGTCGAGAAAGCAAGCACCGCCAGGAGTGAGTCGACGACACTCTCGACGCCTTTGGAACCGGTTGCTACGCGGGCGACCGCCCTTCGTTCCGAGGCACATGTGGAAGTCGATAGTCCTCCCTTCTTATATTCTTATGAGGACTATGCTACCCGGCTCGTTCTTACGTTGGGTACTCATGCTCAAGGACAAGATGTATGTGTGGTATCTTCTCCGTCCGGCAGATGCGATGTATCATCTTCAAGTGGTTCTTCACGGGATTCGGCGCGCGAGTTCAACATAGAGGTATTGGACCCGCTCACGTCTGAGGATTTCGCATGGCTTCCTCTCCCTACCACGGGCCGCTTGTCGGGACCGCAATGCGCAGCACTCTACGCTTACCTTGAGATGTACCTATCCTTCTATACACCACCCACCAACTTCGCCGACGGATAACGAAGTTGCGGTGGGGGACATCCTTGCGTATGTTACCAAGGTGGCCCGCGAGTTTCGCACGCAGCGGTACGATGACAACAACGCACCGCTCCTCTATGTCTGCATCCAAGTTGGGCACGGTGTACTATTCCTGTTCCGCACCCTTCGATCCGATGCCAAGTGGTGACGGCCAAGTCATTCCGGGCTACTTGTGCTTACGAGCAGCCCGACGAGATAGGCCTATGTTTCCTACGAACCGTTGTGGTAGTCGACTCTTCACCCACGAACTTGTCTTCGGACCCCCGTGTGGTGCGGTTGCTTGACGAGTTCGCCGACATCTTCGAGACACCTACAAGTATGGTGCCGGATAGGTCGATCTCTCACGAGATCATTCTTGAGGCCGGTGTCTTGCCGCCGAAAGTTTGCATTTATCGCATGAGCAAGGAGGAGCTTACGATCCTCAACGCACAACTTGACGACTTGTTGGACAAGGTTTGGATCCACCCTTTGAGTTCGAGCACGGCTCGACGGTCACTTCGTCGTTGGACACCATTATCCCACGGACGGCCGAGAGCGACGACCATCTTCTTTTCTTGCGTCAGATGCAAGAGCTACTTGTCAAGGCACGCGACCAAATGGCAAAGACGCAGCAACGCATGAGCCAACAGGCCAATCGCCAGCGTCCTCCTTGTCCATTCCTCGTCGGGGACTTCGTATGGGTCTCCGCCACAGAATTCAGCCTCG
The DNA here is from genome assembly GCA_003427395.1 of Chara braunii. NCBI lineage: Eukaryota > Viridiplantae > Streptophyta > Charophyceae > Charales > Characeae > Chara > Chara braunii. The sequence continues at coordinate 1,467,889 of BFEA01000037.1, forward strand.
GACAAGATATCTCTCGCAAGCTCCTCCTGAAATGGATGGGGCCCTGACCGATCGTGGCACCCACCAGGGATGCACCCGAAGGACCTTCATTTGTCATTCAGGTGCCCGCCCACTTGCTCGTCTACCCGGTCTTTCACTGCTCCAAGTTGGCTCTTTACACGCCAGCGGAACATGACGACTTTCCCAGGTGACGATCTCAAGACACACCCTCTATGGACGGTTTTCAAGAGGTTGGCGACATCATCTCCCAGCGATGCTACGACAACAGGCCGACCGAGTACTTAGTACATTCCGCGATTGCGTACTGCACCCATAATGCTGACCGTTGGTTCACCCGTGCGGAACTTCAAACAACAGCTATGGATGTTCTCGCACACTACGAACGCAAATCGCAAGGCAAGCTGGCATCTTCGGCTCCACGCCGCGCCCGCGTTCAGGTTCCACCTTCAGATCGTCAACTTCGCCCTTGACCCGACTTGACTTCATAAGGAGGGGGGCGTGTCACATGCTGCACCTGCACACGGGCCCCATTGGAGGGGCCCCCCAGGCCACATGCACATCAGACGTGCGCCTTGGAGGCCCACGGCGGCCCCCAGGCCGCAGATTTCAAATGAAGGCGGCATTTATTTATTTATTTACTTACTTGCTGTCCTATTTTTGTCTATCCAGATGTCGTTTCGGACTTGCAGGCCTAAGGCGTTGCCTTGGGCCAGGTACACAAGGATGGGGCCTTTTTGAGGCCAAGTGCGTTTTAGCTTGTCGCTGCATCAGCAGCGGGGTCTGGATGCCCAGTAGGGGCCCAGACCAAGTAGGCTGTTTTGAGGCCAGTACCTGAGGATGCCCAACAGGCCCAGCGCTACTTATAGCTGGGCTGAGGCTGGGCAGGGACAGTTCGGGTAGCTCACTTCTTGAGCGACACGCTGCTGGTTGGAGGCTGCGCTACTTTGGCGCTGCGCTGCAAGGCTGGGAAGGAGCGGCGTAGGAGGTAGAGAGAGGCACAGGCCATACCTGTAGTGGCGAACTTACTTGGCGCCATAGCTGGGGCTCCGCACGGTACCTGCACAGGACGACCACGACGGTCAGTACGGCAGCAGTTACCTGCAGGTGAGGCAGCGAGGAGGGTGACATCTTCCTTCTTGCCCTCCATCTCGTCTCCCGCTCTCCTCCTCCTTCCTCCTTCCTCCTCCTCCTCCATCTTCTTCTTCAGATACAAAAGTGAGAGGGATTACAGGCAGAGGATACAGGCAGAGGCTACTTTGGGCAGAAGGCCGAGGATCTGATTTGACATTCTTGAGGCAGACATTGATTGGACATCGGCAAGGGAATATTTTTGGACTTCGCTTTTGCGATCTTGGTCTTCTCCCTCGCCTCCATCTTCATCTCTCGTCTCCCCCCATCCCTCATCTGTGGTATCTCACCATGTGTGTGACAAAGGAGGGACCTTTCTTTTATGTGTGTGGTCCCTCCTCCTCTCTCACATGTGTGACGAGTGATGGGCTGTTGCATCAGTCCCTATCAGGTCAGGACTTATCTCCAAGTCTTCCTCTGCGCTATTTTGTGCCATTTTGTATGTATCAGGGTGTACATTTCCTGTTGATGTTTCACTAACATTGCATTGTCCATTAAGTCCTCTTCATCACATTGCGGATCCTTGGCTATACGTACATTGCCCAACTGGGCATGTATCCCCTTAGCTCTGTTGTCATGGATCCGATTGTTTGCTTTTGGGCTGTGGGTGACACCGATAGAGACAGACTTCAAGCTGAAGCGGGACCAGCTATTCTGTTATGATGTGGTGGTCAACAGGGCCTTGGCCTATTGGACCAAAATTGCTGGTGGCACCAGGCGAATAAAACATATTTTGCGCACGTGCAATAACCCGCTCAAAAATGCCTATCTCGTCGGCCAAGGGGGCCACCCGGCAGGCCACTAGTTGGCCCTAAGGCCCTGTGTCCAACCGTGGGTCACAGAACCCTTGAAATGTGGCTTCGGAGGCCCTGTGCCCAACAGTTGACCGAAGTCGATTGTATATCCGAATATCGAGGCTCGCGAGTCAAAGTCTTCCTGGACCCAGTCCAGGCTACCGATTAGACACACACGCTTGGTTGTATGTAGGTATCTAGACAACATTCGGTCCAAGTGGAAGTCTGCAACTGCACGAGATCTAGGTCGTCGACTGTGAGTCAATTTGAGCCTCTGTGGGTGAGAGACCAGAGGATGCTCAACATCGTCAACACTACTTATTGACCCTGCCCCTGGGAGTCAACATTCAGTCTTGCCTTGCTGACTTGACGCTGGCACGACACTGGATTGATGCTGGCTGGACGCTAGCAAGACGCTGGCTCTATGCTGGCATTGTGCGACGACGACGCGAGACTGCTGCTTTGCGTGCTGACGCCTCTCTGCTTCAAGCGCCAGCTGTCTTCTTGTATGCTGATGTGACACTTGTTACGCTGTCTTCGATATTGCTGACGTGGCGCATGCCACATTGTCTTCGTTATTGATTGGGATGCGACAAGGAGGGAGATCGGGATCTGTGGGATTGATTGAGTTAGAGAGAGGGGACTTACCTATTGATGCTGTCGACATTGCGCGCTGCAGAGACGTTTTCATGGGAGAACTGTGCCTACGTGGCACTACGTTGTGATCAGATCTCGTCAGTCTCGTTTTGGAACAGTGTTTGCTGACGTGGAGGAGAGGATATGTCTGAAGCGACTGAGGGGTTTCTATCTACGAGGACGTTGATGGATACTCTCTTCCACCCTCTAACTTCCCCGTCTCCTCCTTCGTCCTGTGGTTACCAGACATTGCATTACAAATCACATTTCACGATTATTGGAGACATTTATCAGCGCTGTGCAACCAGACTCGGTCTCATTCACACCTCACATGTATGCAAGAAGGTGCACAACAAACTGGCGACGAGCACCCACTCAAAACTCAGAGATATAGTAGCCGAGAACACAATTTCAGATACAAGTTCACTTCATTGGCTATGGCGACACAACGCCCACACAACTCTCTGTTCGCACACACAGGATCACCCTAGATATCCCACACACGTTACTCTGTACATACATACACACACACTCACACTGCACATTACCTACAGCTATGGCGGCTCTGGCCACTGCTATCATATCGCTATGGCTAAGCTTCTTCTCTCTTGCCCACTTCGTCTTCGGGCTCACTGCAGACCACCTTGCACAAGTCGCTCGTGGCAGCGCTTCCGCATGGCTCACGCAGGAATGAATGAATGGCTGAACGCTGCTCTTTGATTTATACTTTTGTGGCTCGTTGGTCTGGCCCTTTCCTTTGCCTGTGGCACACACAGTCCCATGCGGTACTTGCTCGACTGGACTGGGACTGACTGGGACCAGTACTGCTGACTGCATGGGTTTGCACTACCAACTCGATGCAGTCTCACTGCCGACATACTGCAGTTGGGCTCACCACTTGCCTACCAACTCGATGCAGTCTCACTGCCGACATACTGCAGTTGGGCTCACCACTTGCCCACTTGCCCACTTGCCTCAGCCAAAACGTGAGCAACTTCGAAAGGCCACTACTAGGACCTTTCGGAAGTCTGTGTCCTGGCCTTTCGAAGACTGTAGCAGCTACGACCTTGACCCTTCAGGACTGTAGCAGCTACGAATTCTAGAACCCCCTAAGACTTCTACTTGACAGATCTACAGATCGAACCCCTGCTACCTACGGACCCTACGACAGTCTACCAACTGCTACAAATACACAGGTCACTGGTTCAACTCTCGGGGTCGACACAAATACTGTACACAGGTAGGGTGAGGTCTAGGGATCGAACCCTAGGATCTGCATCGGCTACTGCGAACTGGTGAATACCGTTTCACTCCCGCCGGCCTAAATTCGAGATCCTCCGAGAATAACTCAGTTCAAGGCAGGACCTTTCCCTTTCTTATCTCTTTCATAGGCTCTAACTATGTCGGGAGCTATCTCTAAAGGTTTTGTTCTCGTAAACCAGCGGTCGTCTTCCGGCTCCTGATAAGCGAAATACTGTTTTTGTGGACAACCTCTACCTCCTGTCCTGAACACATCTTCTCCTACAATGTCGTCAATGTCATATCTTCCGTCCATGTGTGGAGGGATCATGGATCGTCTAGATGGAAACTGTTGACTTGTGACACTGCAGCAACTTTGATGCGTGAAACACAGGGTAGGTATGGAGGTGTGTTGGAATCTCTACAGTGTAGGACGACCCATCTTCTCCGCCCTTGACTTCTAGCACTGGCCACGGTCCTCTGTACGCGGGCAATAACTTCTGCGAGATGTTTTCCTCAGGAGCAAACTCTTTGGACTTGACCCAGACTAAGTCACCTACTTGGAACTGTGACGGGCGATGGTGCTTATTAGCCTGCTCTATCATTCGGTGTTGGGCCTTCCTGAGGTTCTCAACAATAGTGGCTATCTCTTTCTCGTGCTGTATCGCAAACTCCCTGGTACTGGGCGGTAGCCTGTGAATTTGATCTCGGTTAAGTCCTTCAAACGGTCTACGTGGTCTAAAGGACTTGTGCAACTCGTTGGGAGTGCGGCAGGTGGATAAATGCACGCTATTATGGTACGCACTGGCTACCTTGGGTAACATCTCGTTCCAGTTAATATGATCAGGTCTAATGTACATGCGCAAAACTTGTTGCAGGATCTTGTTCATTTGCTTAGTCTGACCTTTAGTCTCTGGATGGCGGCCAAATGACATCAACAACTTAGATCCATAGACTCTCATTAGTTCCTGTCAGTTCTGGCTGGTAAAACGTGTATCTCTATCACTAACAATAGACAATGGGACGCCATGCTCACTAACCCAAAAATCGAAAAACTTTTGAATAACTAACTCTGTACGTGCCACTGCAGGCAAAGGAACAAAAACAACATACTTGCTAAATCTATCGACTATAACCATGACTTGGCTCTTGACGTGCCTACTCTTGACACCGGTGTCCATAAAGTCAATGGACACGGAACCTCCTGGCTGATCAGGAATAGGCAATTTTCTGAGAAGACCTAAGGGGGCATGCGTAGTGCTCTTGTTTCTCTAGCAAACTTTACAACTGCGGACATACTCTATGCAATCGTTCTTCATTCCTGGCCACGTATACGCATGCATCAGGTTAGCTAAAGTCTTTTGCCAACCGAGGCATTCCCCCAGGATCAGACTACGGATCTCCTCACTGTTGGGAACGCACAGACGATCTACCACATTAGTCTTCTCAAATAACAACCCCTCAGTAGTGCGGTAATCTGGTTCGGTCTCTGGGGCCTCCTTAACTCTCTTGAGGAGGTCACTATAGATAGGGTCCTGCGCATACGCATGTCTAACTTTCTCCTGCAGGTCACTCCCTATGTCCAGATAATGAACTATAGCTCCAACGTACTCTGATCTCCTACTCAGAGCATTTGCGACTACATTATACTTGCCCTTAACTGGCTTGAGCTCAAAGTCGTACTGGTCTATCTCAGCGGCCCACCTAGTCAACTTAGGTTTCATGGTATGAATACAGCTTGAAGTGCCTCCCGAGCAGGTAATGCTTCCAGTGCTCTAAAGCCTGTCTGAGAGCGTAGAGTTCCCTCTCATACGTCGAGGTAGCAACCTTCTCACTAACATGAACTCTATGGGTCTGCAGTTATTGTCGTCGTCCTGATGCAACACGGCGCCTATCCCATACTGACTTGCGTCCGTGGTGACGACAAATGGCAAGGACGGATCTGCTACTTTGAGGACAGGGTACTCTATAAACGCGCGCTTTAACTTCTTAAGCGCATACGTACAATCTTTATCCCACTGCCAGATTGCCTCTTTCTTGAGCAACCTGCGAAGGGGGGCGACGATAGTCGAGAAGTTTCTCACGAACTTCCTATAGTAGTTAGCCAAGCCTAAAAACGACCGCAACTCTGTCAATGTGCGAGGCGTCGACCAATCTCTAATCGCCGCGATCTTTCTGTCCTCAGGCTTAATGCCATCTCCGTTTAACACGTGGCCCAAGTACAGGACTTGTGTCTTGGCCAACTCGCACTTCTTGGCGTTGATCTTGAAGTTAGCCTCTCTCAACTTCTCCAAGACCTGCCTCAAATGACCCTGGTACTCTTGGAGGGTCCTACTGAACACTAAGATATCGTCTAAGTAAACTACGACGAATCTATCTAACCAAGGCCTAAATAGATCATTCATACATCGCTGAAATGTGGCTGGCGCATTGGTCAGTCCAAAGGGCATCACTATGAACTCATAATGCCCATATCTAGTCCAGAACGCGGTCTTGTAGTGATGATCAGGATGGACCTCTATCTGACGATACACAGACTTTAAATCTATCTTTGAAAATACTTGCAACCCTGCACCCGATCTAAGAGATCGTCTATCCTGGGCAGTGGTTTAACATTCTTAACTGTAATCGCATTCAAACCCCTATAGTCTATACACATACGCAGCTCTCCTTCCTTCTTGGGGACAAACAAAACTGGTGCTCGAAAAGGAGACGAACTGGACCTAATCCAACCTTTCTGTAGGAGCTCGTCCAGTTGCTTGCGCAGCTCCTCTAACTCTCTAGGGGACATCCTGTAGACTGCTCCCTTAGGAGTTTTACTGCTAGGCTCTATCTCTATCCTGTGCTGGATCGGTCGCGACACTACTCCTGTCGTTGGCTCAATTAAGTCCTTGAACTCTTCCAGCAGCTTGGCAATGGCTGGATCCATGGGACTATCCTCTCCCTTAGGCTCAGTAACAGGTCTGACATACACTACGAAGACCTGATCCTCTAATTGCTCCTTTCTCACTAGTCGCGCAAAAGCGTGAGCACTGAGACAGCAATGCGCCAATGAGTTATCTACTCCTGACACATGAAATAGGCGGGCAGTCTTAACCTCGCCAGACGGACTAGGGAGCCTACACTCATGTTCTCTCAGATGAAGTGTGGCCCCTGCTGCCTCTCCCCAGTCCATACMTAGGACTATATCGAAAGGAAGGTCATCTTGTACGAGGAGAGTCAGGGAATGGAGAACTTTCTCCACTTTCCCATCTTTCTCTAGGCGGAAATACGCCTTAACTCCCTCTACGTAGTCCTCAACACGCATATGCGGTTGTCTGCGAGCACACTAACTATGGGGTCTTCCAACTTTTGGACTTTCAATCCTAGCCTCAGCTTCTTCAGCGCTCTACGACTAATATAACTGCGCATGGCCCCTGAATCTATAACGACCCCTACTCTACTTCTAAAAACTTCTACACCAACTAACACTAGCTGCCCTTTACTGTCTTTCTTCATTTTGGCCCAGGCTAACATCCTCTCCTTTAACTCTTCTGCCACGCCTGTGAGGGACGTGCCTAGAGAGACGCTGACACAAGCAGTCTCTGGACAGCTAACTAGGCACGGGCCTGCAACCTCTGCCAAAGGCTCATGTGGTGTGGGAGTTTCCTGTACGCCCACGCTCGCTTCCCCACATGGCCTAATAGTAGGGGCAGTTGCAACCCCTACCAGCGGCTGCTTTTTGACTCCTGGGCAGCCCATCGGGCCTGTCTATGCTTAGGACAATATTTTATGATATGGGCAGGGTCACCACAGTAAATGCACTGCCCCTGCTCCATACGCTGTTGCCACACTTTCTGGTCCAGGCCCAAATCTTCCCAAGGCCGGCCTTGTGGCCAACCTGGGTGCMAWCCTCCTGACCTTTGAGGTGACCTTCCACCTCATCGYTGTGGGGACCGACTGGGACCTTGACGGTTTGGCGGGGGACCTTGACCCCTACCTCCCACTTRACGGTTCCCTTGACCGCCAACCCCCTGTGCGCCCGATCCTCGGCCTCCCGTGGCCTGGCCCCTTTGGCYCTAACCTCCTCCTCTRCTTTGCGGCCTCCSTCCAGCCGTGACAAYTGCATAGGACCTCCCCTGACCTACSCTACTTTCCTCCTCCTCAAGTCCCCACTCAATCTGACARTAGGGGACCTCATCAGTACCACCTTCATCTAAGGTAAGGATCAAATGATCCTTGGCCCTAACCTAGCCAGAKATGGTACGACCTTTCCACTWTTTRCCTTTATCYAAGTCCTTGTGCCAGAAAGTGGAAACTGGCATGGACTTCACCTCGAACAAGACCACTTCCCTACTSAGCGCGTCATATGTGATATTGGGYTGTTGGGTCTTGTCRAAGAARTGSCCTYGYAAGGGCTCTGGCATGGCACGATAAAACAGCTGGACCAACTGGGTCTCAGTGACCCCATGGTCCCGGACGGCTACCAAGTCGTCCATGACAGYTTTAAGTGCTCGCGCACTCCTCCAYTGTCGCGAGTGGATAGTTTGGAGCKTATCAGAGGCCCTGACGCCTCTCATGACGTCAGCGAACCTCTCAYGCWGGAGTTTGAGAAAASTGGAGAGAGGGGTCAGCCTAGAGTATGCAATCATGTTATGCTTGCAATYGGCGGCACGAGCAAGGGACCTRGYGAAGCTGGCCGCTTCGTCSTTTAATGCATGAAAGGCGACGAGGACTTSCTCCTCGRGGGCAATATGCTGCAAATACACRTAAGTATTGACACTGGCTTCCCAATTGTCAAAACTTYCGTCCTTCTTCCCGCTATAGGCATCAGGAAATWTGAGCTTTACGGGCTYTTTRCGGGGACGTGCTGCGRCCTCTGCTRTGGCCGCTACTTTGACAYCCTCAATGGCRCSRTCACAAAACTTCTCTRYGCCTTMCTTTAGCTTCCTGACTTCGGTCCCAACGTGGGTCACCATGTCGCGCGCAAACTCCCTAAAAYCGGACCGGATGGCGTGCAGGGTCMCATCGTGACCCTTGTTGGCCTGATGCTCCTCAAGCCAGGCCTCATTCYRGATCTCYAGGTACCCTRTAATCTTATCTAATTTCGTGGGGACCTCTGTTTGTGCYYGCATCATCRGTCTGCATGCCCGAACTCGTTCCACTTCTCTAGCCACTCGATTGGCTTCCTCCCTCCTTCTCTTCTTCTCCTTCATCATTCGTAACTTCCACTCCAACTTTTTCTCATCCTCTGTGGTCTGACGTTCTAGGGGGTGTTCTATCATTTCTAATGCCCTGGCAAATGCCTCTCTCTCCTCCCGCGGTACATACAACTGTGCCTCCTCATCCTTCCCGAACGATAAATTAACTACCCACTCGCTGATCTTCTTCTCCATCCATTTGTCCTCTTCCTTCGTGCCACTGTTTTATCCCCTGTCTCCTCCACGCCTTCTTTCAAGGGGCTCTTCTTCTTCCTCCTCCTCCTTCTCCGCTGCTGCTTCTTCTTCGGCGGGCTTTGTCTTCTCTTCTTCCTTCCGCTCCAACATCATCATGTTCTCCTTCTGGAATCTCAACATCTCTTCTTCTAACTTGTTCTTCGTCGCCTGCTCCTTTGCTACAGCCTTTAGCTTCGCCTGCTTGAGAAGCTCTTTCTTCTCTTTTCTCTCTCTCAGAATGGCGGCGATCCGGGCCTGCTCGGCCTCGGATCGGGGAAAAGTACTCTTCCCGCTACGGGTGGAAACCATGGTGATAGGTGCACAACCAGACAACGGTTCCACGCCTCACCACTTAGACGCTACTCCCCCTGACTGACAAACTTACTGACTCAATCTAAAGACTTACAGAATCCGGACAGGATCCTGTCAACTAGGGTCTCTAGCCTAGACCTACTCTAAGGTTATCACTACAGGACCTCTTGCTGATCAGGAGGCATTTAAGGAGATCCCCCGTAACTCCTCAGGAATTATTTAACGTCGCAAATAGGACGACGCGATCAGCAGGTCCTCTCAAGACTTAGACGGCCTGTTGTGCAGCCCACAACTCGGATTTTGGGCCTACCGTGCCACACCGAGCAGCCCGCCAGTCAGTACCGGTCTTTGGGAGGGTTCGTGTCCTCCGGGACAGTCGAGTCGTCAGACACAGTCTTTAGCCCTACTCAGCCCGTGTGGGTTTGGTCAACAAGGCCCTATCCTTCATCCACAGAGTTCCTATCACCTGGACAGAAGAGACTCAATGCAGAAAGAAGAGACAGACAGACTTGACTCAGCAAGTACCACAGGGTGTGTGCACATCCATAGGGCGAGGGGATAGGCTGAAGGCTTGGTGAGATTATACCGGGTTGAGCTTGGTCAAACTCGTGGGCAACAGTCTTGGTCAACGCCTTGGTCAACGCCTTGGTCAACGCCTTGGTCAACGCCTTGGTCAACGCTTGGTCAATGCTGCAGTCAACCCCCCGGTCAACTCCCGGTCAACGCATGTCAACACCCGGTCAACGTTCGGTCAGCTATGGCTTCCAGCTTCTCCTTCCTCCCCACCCTTCTCCTTCCTTCTCCCTACCTCGCCTCCTTTCTCTTCACCCCGGCTGTCTTCTCTTTTCTTTTTTTTTGTTTTGATCGTCTCTCCCTTCACCTCCTCGGCTATGGCTTCCTTCACTCTGCTCGGTCTCCCCCTCTGTCCTCTCTTTCACCCTCTTCGTTACTCTGTGGTCGAGCTCCACGGCTATGGCCGCCTCCTTCTTCCTCGTGGGACTGCACATCACACTTCGCAGGTACGTGACAACCAAACTTGTATCGCTCATCTCTCTCTCTCCCTCTCTCGCCGTAGCGATGTCTTCAACGCAGGTATGTAGTAAACCAATCTTGTATCGCTCAACCTCTCTCTCTCTCTCTCTCTCTCTCTCTCTCTCTCTCTCTCTCTCTCTCTCTCTCTCT
>BFEA01000037.1:1500901-1515714 GCA_003427395.1 Chara braunii
TAAGGCATGGACCACTGGTCCAAGCCACCATCAAAATCAAGAAGGAAATTACCTTATCAGACTTGCGTGGTGCAATCACCGCACGCAAGTATCATGAATGCTCATGCAGCCTAATCATACTATCAATCCCGTTCCCTTGCATCAGTGAATCAGCCTCATTCTCAAGTCAAACCTTTCATTAGGTTTGGCCTCATGCATCATCATGATCGATCCTCAATCTTAGACCCGACCCCATTGCTAGGTGTGGTCTAGCAGTCCAAGTCTCAATCCTGGCCTGCACATCTCATCATTACTGGATCAGTCCATCTCATCCATACTGCCCATCAGTACAGCATAACCCTCGTCGATATCTCAGCCACGGGCTGCTATGGGACCAATCATCGCATCCAGGATCATCCAGGCCATCTCGACCGAAGGCTGCCTCACAAGGGGTGAACATACCAAACCCCTTTTTTTTTGTCTGCCGGCTTTGTGCTGCTCACTGTCGGGTCATACCAAACCCCGTTATCTTTGTCTGGCTGTAGGGTACCTGCAAAACAGATGTCAAGTCATGCCTAAAAAAAAAGACGAGAAAAAGGATCTCTCCTAAAGACCCTCGCCGACACCCCTTCCTCACTCACTCTCAGAGTCTTACCTTTCGGCCTTCCGAGAGTGCCCCCGCTCGCCCTAGTTGGCCCCTCCGCTGACTCAACCCGATAAGCAGAGCAAAGTCAGTCCTGATTCCCAGTCATGGCGGTCCGACCACCCTCTGAGCCCTTGCTCAGAACAGCTCACGGGGAGCCGCACACCCCTTCATGAACCCCTCACTCCGACGAGTGCAGACCCATGGCGCGGAAGTTCTTTAGTCGACTTCAGAACCTCAGTCTACTCGCTCGATTTCTTTCTAACGCCCTGCTCTTGCTACTGTGCGGGGAGCCAACCAACACCCAACCAGACATTGCTGGTGAGTCAGAGCGAGTCCACAATTAAGCTTTGCAACAGTGGGCTAGGAGGCCATAATGGCCCTGTTGCCAGCTGGGATGTGGATACCTGGCTTGGCCCGATGCCAAGGGAAAGCCCCTGGAGACACTGCTCCTGAGAGACACCCCGATCAGAGTGATAGTAGGAGTCCAACACCTTGATCAGCCAAATGTCGGATTTAGACTGGGAGAGGCTCAGGATGCCTCCTTCCTTTCTAGCAGGCGGACCAGATCACCATACGATGACCTNCACCTTGATCAGCCAAATGTCGGATTTAGACTGGGAGAGGCTCAGGATGCCTCCTTCCTTTCTAGCAGGCGGACCAGATCACCATACGATGACCTGAGGAACGGCTAGCCACCCTAGGGTCCGGAGTTATCTGCCACTATGGCTCAGACACCCCGCTGACCCAGCTAGCCTGTGGACCTTATGAGAACCTGCTTTAGGGAATTATCTCTTGCTCAAGAGGCGCATTTGAAAACTCTCCGCCTCTTCATGAAGGACGCAAGTGCTGACACCGCAGGGGACGCTACTGTGGATAGACTCTCGCCGGGGAACCATTGCGAGAGCCCGACGGCTGCAGTGGGAACACTCCTTCCAGCGTGAAGAATGCAGCGAGCCTCAATCCGCTGCGATGCTAAGTGATCTTTGCCCGATCACATAATCGGATATATCACTCCATCGATTATGACACATGACTGATTACCTATCTTTTTAGAGTTTGGTAGCGTTTAGCCGTGAAGGCCCATCTGGAGAGGAACCCCATCTCGGCGATGCTGAGTCCCTTGCCAAGGGAACACTTCACTAGGCTAAATGTCACCCTCTTTCAGAGACAGCTAATCAATTTGTGCCAGATGATTCTAGGCAATCCTCCTTACGCAGTCGTACTAGAAGGTTGCCCCATCAACTGAGCGCTAACTTATGAGAGGAAGAAAACAGAGTTTACTTTATCCCACAGCCATTCATTTCATAAATGTCATTCAGACTAAATAAATACAATAAGAGGCAAGAACTGAAATCCCATAAACAGGCTCCCAATCCCTCAGGCATGTCCTAGGACTGACACATGACAAGCCAGATACAATGCAATGAACTGAAATTTTTAAAAGTTTAACTCACAATCATACAAAACTGGGGCCAATCTGGGTCTGACAGACACATAAGTCCACCAATGAGCCGAGTCATCATAGGCTGCTCGTATCCAGCTCCGGCATCCGAAATCATACCATGATCATAGCAACCGACTGTTGGCTGCCGCTGGCGGCACACGGGCCATGTCTCAGCACATAATCATCATCGATGGTTGGCTGCTCACTGGCCACGTCCCAACTCATAATCATCATCGATAGTTAGCGGCTCACTGGCCACGTCCCGTGCAAATAATTATCATCATCTGTAGCTGGCGGCAACACTGCCCACATCCCAGCTCATAATCATCGATCGCTGGCGGCTCATTGGCCACATCCCAGCCAATAATCATCATCATCTGTAGCTGGNTCATCATCTGTAGCTGGCGGCAACACTGTCCACATCCCAGCTCATAATCATCGATAGCTGGCGGCTCACTGACCACATCCCAGCAAATAATCATCTGAAGCTGGCGGCACTTTCACCTCGTCCCAACAAATGCTGAGGGCACACTGGCCACTTCTCAGCATGTAATCATCTGAAGTTGGTGGCACTCTCACCACGTCCCAATAAATGCTGAGGGCTCACTGTCCACGTCTCAGCATGTCTAGGCTGATGGTAGACGGCTCTCGGGCCTCGCCTCATCGCTCTGCCCGAACTCGGAATCAAATCTGCATCTCTAAGTATGAATTTTCGGAGCCGGGAGCCGGATACTATACTATGGGATCTCGTACCATCCATCTCTGCTAACTCATAGGCCTTGCCTTCAACCTCTCGGATGATCCTGAATGGTCCCATCCACCTGGTCTCCAATCTTTTGGTCCACTGTGTCTCGAGAGATGTATCATGCAGAAGTACAATATCTCCTACCTGAAGTCGTTCCTTCCTGATGTACCTCTTGCTGTTCCACCGTGTCTGATCAGATAATCTGTTGTCTGACATCCTCTTGGTGGCCTCAATTATGGCCTCATCCACTTCCTTAATCTGCCTGATCCTCAGCCTCAGTAACTCCTCTGTGGAGTACGACTCTCTCTGTGCCTCATGGGTCCAGGTCTCAACGAGGTTCTCAATGGGAGAAGTAGCATATCTGCCATACCAGAGTGTAATGGGCGCATAACCTGTAGTCCGTTTGACAGTCACATTGTCAGCATAGACAACCGCCCTCAAGAAACATGGCCAGTTCCTGGAGTCACCTTGGCACCATTTCGATATAGCATCCTTTAGTGTCATGTGGCCTCTTTCCACTGGTGCATTAGCCTGAGGATGATATGGTGTCACAAATCTGATCCTGACTCCAAGTCTGAACATAAGCCTCCTGACCATCTCGTTCTTGAACTCTGATCCCTGATCAGCCACAAACTCACGTATGAAGGGGTACCTTAGATAGATTTCCTCGATCCAATCTGCCACTGTCTTTGCAGTTTTCTTACGGATGGCTTTNTGATCAGCCACAAACTCACGTATGAAGGGGTACCTTAGATAGATTTCCTCGATCCAATCTGCCACTGTCTTTGCAGTTTTCTTACGGATGGCTTTTGCTTCAACATAACCAGACATGTTCTCTCTCATGTTTAGTACATATTTCATTCCATCCTTACCAGGTGGCATAGTAATTAGATCAAGGTGAACAGTACTGCCAGGTTCAATAAGAACAGTGGGGTATAGGGGTTCAATCAATCTCATAGATGATCTTTTCTGACAGGCTTCATATGACTTACAATATCTCATAACCATATCCCTTAGACCATCCCAGTGATATAGACGAGATACTTTATAGTATATAGCATCAGCACCCCTATGACCCCCTGCTAGACCCTCATGCAGTGCGGCGATCACCTCTAGTTGCCTTTCCTTACCACACACTACTCTCAGTGGCGGTAGTCCTTCCTTAGCATCCACAAAAAGGTGACCCCTACGCAGCCTAGAGGTTCTCTTTGTTCTCTCATGATAGAATTCGTCCAACTGATTACTGCTCATTACCATACCGACCCTCTTATATTCCCCATCATACTCATCCTTCTTAAATCTCTCCTCTGCGTCCTTATCTTGCTCAGGGTCTTCCGACTCTTCCTCTATCTCATTCAGCCTTCGTTCAACCATCCTTGAATTTTTTGCCAGCTCATGGGCTGCAACAGCGGCTTGTTCTGCCATACCATACCATCCTTCCTCCTCATCCTCTCGAGTTAGGAGGTAGTGGAGGTAAGGGTCTTCCTTTTCTCCCCAGCAGTCTTCCTTGCTTGTTGCTATGGCTGAGGTTGTATAACAACTGGGAGCTGGAGGCAGTCCTTCATCATCGTCTTCCATAAGGAACTCGTCAACGAAGGGCGTCTCCTCAAGAGATTTATCATCTATTGATCCCCATTCTATGCGGCTCAATCCATCGGCTCGATTATTTTCAGTAAGTACGTTTTGTAGTACATAATCATACGTCCATATGTGAGTTATCCACCTACTGACCGTAGCATCTACTTGCTGATGCCTCTTAACAGCTCCGATTACCGCTGTGGAATCCGTTCTTAGAATGAATCTCCGCCCCATAACATAGTGTCTAAACACCCTGAGGCAATGCATGATCGCTAGGAGTTCCTTCCTGAACTGAATATAGCCTCTCTCAACCGAATTAAGGGTGCGACTCTCAAATCTAAGTGGCCTTTCTTTACCATTCTCATTTCGCTGCACGAGCACTCCTCCTAATGCTATCGGACCGCCGTCGGCTTCAATGATGAAGGGCCTCTCCTTTTCATCGTCGAAGTAGGGTACTCCTAATACGACCCCGCCATCTCTTAGCTTGTCTTGAAGTATCCGCGCAGCCTTCTCTCTCTGGTCAGACCACTCTAAGCTAGCTCCTTGTCGCACCATTTCTCTAAGGGGATCGACTATCTTGGCAAACCCGGGGATGAAGATCCGCTAGAAGCTGCAGACCCCTAGGAAGCTCCTTACTTCCCCAATCGTTTTTAGAGGCATAGGCCAATTCAGAAGTTTATCCACTTTCTTCGGATCGGAGCTCCTTCCTTCCAAGAAGCACCTAAAACCCAAGATCGTTACCTCCCTTGGAACAGTAGTGATTTCGGCCCGCTGACTGTTAGGTTGTATTTAGCCAACCTTTCTAGTACTTTCGCTACTCCCTGCGCATGTTCCCATACGAACTGCCTGACTCGACTATCCACTAAAGTCTCATCTTTTTCCTTCGGTCCTTTAACTGGATTGTTGTCAATGTATGGAAACGTAACCTCTGGGCATATGTCCTCCATGACCTTCAGCATATCTCGCTGAACGACCGCGACCCCATTTGTCCACCCTTGAGGCACCACACACATTTGTATGAGGCCTCTAGGTGTATGCATGGCGGTCATAGGTCGATTAGTAGGGTTTATTGAAAATTGGTCATAGCCAGAGTACAAGTCTATTAGGGAGTAGATGCTCCTTCCTGCAAAAGACTCGGCCAACAGATCCGCGTTCGGTAAACTACCCGCATCACGAACCGTTATCGAATTCAACTTTTGCAAGTTCTGTATCCAGCGCAGGCCACCACCTGGCTTCCAAAAACAAAACCAGTGATTGGCGTAAGCTCCATCAGCTGGTTCCGCAACGTTGGAGGCGATCTTTTGGTTTATGTACTCCATTACCTCTTTTTCTTTCTTTTGGGCATATATCGTGGGTCTGTCATTCCAAGGTGTGTGAGGATCGGTCCAGATCTTGACCATCTTGATCATGTCAACGTCCAGTCGTCCCCTCTCCTCATCATTAAAGGAGAAGGCACCATAGTACTTCTGACATAATTCATATATGAAATCCCTCTCAGCCGGCAGAAGGAAGTCATCGGTTCCTACCTTCATTATCTTGAACTTCTCTGGGGTAATTCTCCCTCCTTTTAATGCAGCCTCTCTTAATCTTTTAATTATCTTTCTCTCCTTCTGTAGTGCCTCATTGTAATCTTTCTCTATCAGAACGACCACCGGATTCTTCTTAACGGCTTTGCGCTTATACTTCCTCTTAGATCCGGTGGCTATTTTCCTAAAAAAGGACCAGTCGCAGAGAAGGTGAGTTGCATCGTGCCGGCTTTGGCTGCCCTCACAACATCCTTGAATCCTTCCATCTCTCTCTTATTGCCCAACTCCTTCTCTTTATCCAGGAGCTTGAGCATCTTCCCAATATCATTTACCCTAATCGTTGTCTTCTCGTCTATTATTCCACTTTCTTTCAGTTTTGCTCGTACTTCCTCAATCATCTTGTCAGATTCTCCATGCTTAAGAGAGTTAACATGTCGCTGATGACGAGGATGATGCCTATCACTTATTACAAAAGTTTGTTCTTGACCATTGTTAGGATCCTGGAGAGAAAGTCAGGCTGCCCCATCATGGCCAAAGAACGCACAAGCCTTTATTCTATGTAGGAAAGAGGCTCCGAGAATGCAGTCATGATCCAAGTTGGGGACCACAAAACATAGGATCTCGGCCCGTAAAGTTCCAATCCGAATAGGCAAATCATCAATGAAACCTTCCAAAGGTAAGAATCCGACTATATTGGAGAGTTGGTGGTTGGCTTTCCTATCTATTCCAACTCCACATGTTCTCATTGTGGCCGAGGACATAAGCACCATCTCGGCTCCAGAGTCCACTAGGGCTCTAACCTTCACGTCATTCACAGAGATATTCAAGTATCCACACGACATGTTACCAAACCTCATCTTGGTACCAGGCGGGGCTCTTTCTACATGCTGAGGAAAGAGTCTTAGGCTATTGATTTCTGCCTTCCGCCTTTCAACCATCTTCTTAAGTTCTTCCCTAAACTTAGGTACCAAAGCTACTTCTTCTTTCCAGGATAGGGTGATCTCGGTCTCCTCGAGCAATTTCTTTACTACTTCATCTATCGAGATCCCTTCCTCGACCTCGGATCTCAGGACCACCCTTCTCTTCTTCCCGGCAGCTTCCTTCCCTTTCACTTCCTTCACTAGGTCCTTGGTCCCATCTATTAGCTGGTTTAGCTCTCTTTGAGTCTTCTCTCGCTTTTTTTCTTCGACCTCTTTCTGGCTGATATGGGATACATTCAGACTTAGACTTCCGGGATTGTCGTCTCGAGCCACCATCTTCGGAGGTAGCATACCATCAAAGGTAATAACATTAACTCTAGCCTTCTTCTTTTTATCCTTATTGGCCCTAGCTTGTTCTAGGACAATTGCTCGCATCTCTCCTTTGACTCGGAAATCGATCTTGTTCCAATTGGCATCACAGACGTGCCCATTGACATTCTTCTTGACAATCCCTTCTTCGAGTTCCTTCTCTAGTAAAGGGCACCGAGTTATAGTATGGCCTTCCTCGTCACAATAATAGCATCGGAAGGGGCCATCTCTCCTTTGCCAATCTCGGCTCTTATTATCTTTCTTCCAATCTCGGTCGCTCCTCTTCTTTTGTCTCTCTCTTCTTCTTCGCCTAGCGTCATCATCACTACTTTCATCCTCACTCTCACTATCTTCCTTTTGCTTCTCCTTCTTTCTTCCTTCCTTACCTTCTTTGGCTCCAACAAACGCTTGAGTCGCTGGAGTAGGAAGGGTTAACTTGTCGAAGCTACCAAGCTTAATGAGAAGACCAAGGATCTCTTCGGCCTTCAAATTTCCTCCCTTAGCTACCTCAACATTTCCTTCTCTTGCACTAGTGATTGCTTTCATCTATTCCAGAGACCATTTCCGGTTTCACACCGAAGGTAGTTCACGGACCATCTCAACCACTTCATCCCACTTCAGAGGATAATGAGCAGCGCGGCTTACCACACTCATTTTTTCATCCTCTGCAAAATTAGTTAGCAGGACATGACACTTCTGGGCCTCATCTAGGAAGGGTACTCTTCGCGCAACCCGCTCAAAATCCTCTAGGAATCGATCAAGGGTTGCATATTTTGAACGTCGCACTTCCAACAAATTTTGCATGGTCGTTGGAACGTTATACATATTTTTCCAGCATCTTTTGTCTAACCTCGACCCATGTTGTGAGTCTTTGTGTCGCTTTTGTTACCGACACCCTCATCTTAGGCTCAACATAGGCTAGCAGAGCTTTTAACTTATGTTTGTCCGACCAACCGTGGCTCATACCGAAGACATCATAGTCTTCCAGGAACTCTCTAACCTTGGTTCCATCAAAGCAGGGTATGTTCTCTGGAGGTACCTTAGCTCTTGGAAGGTCTAGTCGAACATTCATAGTGTCCATCCCGGTCTTCATGGTCTCTATCCTCTTCAACATTTCTTGTAGAACAGTGGTAATGGTCACTTCTCCGTCACCTGCGGAGGAACTAGCAAGATTCTACCTTGCGTCCGGTCCCCTGACCATCTTGTCTAATTTACTGGTTAAACTCCTACTTCTTCCTGAACCTTTTCTCTCTTATGATTGCGTTTAGAATTGGTTCCCAGTTTCTGTCGTCGGTAAAACTTTCTAACAAAACTGGTTCGAGGAACATGTCAAACACAATCGGAGCTAGGTTACTCACTACTCTTGCTTCTTTTCTTTCTAACTCTCTCTTTTCTTGATCAACTGTATTGCTAATCCAACTTCGAAAAGATTCGCGATCTGTCCCTCTCTCTCTTAATGAGGGAACATAGGGTCGAATATCGTACTTACTAGTGTGGATATACGCCTTCCCAGGAGCGTGTTTCTCCTCCAGGGATATACAACGTTCTATCTTGTACGGGAAAACTCCTCCACTGGTAAAAGGAACTATGGCGTCTA
Source organism: Chara braunii (assembly GCA_003427395.1). Lineage (NCBI taxonomy): Eukaryota > Viridiplantae > Streptophyta > Charophyceae > Charales > Characeae > Chara > Chara braunii. Next base: position 1,509,706 of record BFEA01000037.1, read on the forward strand.
GTGCTGCCGTGACTGCCGAACAGTAACCAGACATTGCCTAGTCCCTAGCGACCCCCATGATCCATCTAATCCTATCCAGTGCCTGAATCGTCAATGTTGACACTACTCCACTTCCTATCTCTTAAAACCGCATTAAGAATAGGCTCCCAGTCCTCACGATTGACGAAGCTATTTGGGATAGGAGGACTTGGAAAACCCTCGTACTCAGTAGGCCCCACACTCCAAGTAACTTTCTTACCTTCCTTCTTGAGTTCGTCTCTGTATTTACAGACGTGACTAAGTGCCCACTCGTGACACCTAGTATACCGCCGACAAATCTTCCTAGTCACTGGAGTGTATATACGCACGTCATATTCATTGGTCTCTAGGAAGCGAGTTACTAACACATACCTTTTCTTTTGCCTCAGGTATGGCTAAGACAGTGTATCTCTCAATCTTATAAGGAAACGCCCCTCCTACCGTGAGGGGTTCCAAATCCCGGAGTAGGCGCGAGATGACCGAAGAATTAATATTTGGTAACACCCTTCCTTCAGCCTCCTCCCAAATATGCCTGCTTCCTAGGAAACCAGCATACCCCTCAGCCATAACAAACTCTTTTCCATTGTCAGATGAAGAAGAATTCATGAGAAGCCTCGTCTTGAACTTCGAATCGTCGAACGAAGGTATCGGAAAACAGAATCTTCGGTCGCATGACTAAGTCATTCTCTCTTGCCTTACCAACCACGACAATAGCTTCTAGAAGAGGCGCCCAGTCTCTCAGGTCAGCGAAACTATCCGTAATCAGAAAACTAGGGAGTCTCTCGAATTGCCTGACTCGTTTCCCCCAAGTCACTTTCTCATCCAAGCTTCAAAGTAGCTCCCTTACTCTTGAGAGATGAATGTGCATTCTCCTCGGGCACTCTAAATAACCTTCTTCCTCTTTTATTCCTTCCTGGGCATAAACCCTCACGTCAAGCTCATTAGTCTTGAGAAATCTGACCACTGGAACATAGAATACTAAACGCCCTTCCTTACAGATGTCGTATCTCAATATCTCGAACGGGCTATCAGTCTCAGTTACTTTATCTAACCATCCTCTACCAATGGTCACAGTCGCAATTGACGTAGAGTTTTCACACTCCAATATCATTGCCTCAGGCTGCTTCTAGCACCTCTAGCCAGACTGTCCGCAGGATGTTGTCTAGATAGGATGGTCTCATCTCTAGCATGTAGCATCACTCTCCTGCCATCCGAACTCTTGCAATCCAGCAAATGCCTAATCTTAGTCTGATCCGTAATTGCTTTAAAAGCAGCCTCCCGCATAAGCTCAAGGTAGTGCTCTACCATGCTAATCTCATTGCGCCTACCTAGCCTAGTGTCGCATCCTCTCACGGTCCCGATGACAGTTGCTCGTTGCTCATCTAGATAGAGCTCGAAGCAAAAGCTCTCTCCGTCATCAGGAATGTAGGCATCTCTTGGCATGGCTCACCACACTCGGTCCCTAAGTACCGCGTTGAGGATTGGTCCCCAGTCCTTCCCGTCGCAGAAGCTAGCGGGCACAGGTGGACTTGGGAATCTCTCAAACTCTCTAGGCAGGACACTCCAAGTCACTTTCTTCCCTCGTTGTCTCAGCAACAGCCTTTCATCCAGGACATACTCAGCAACAACTATCCAACATGCCTCATAATCTATCCCTCTCCTTGTCTCAGCAGCTACGTATGGCATCACATCATAGTTATCCGTATCAAGAAACCGAGCTACAAGGACGTACAAGATCACTGAGTCGTGTTCACAAGTCACACACCTCTCAATGACGTACGGGAAGGCACCCCCAGCCGTGATCCTAGTCAGCGCCTCTATCGCTTTCGTTACTGCTGACATTGACTACTTACCAGGTTTGCCTTCTCAGTGCTGCATTGATGATTGGCTGCCAGTTCCTACCATCACAGAATCCTTTAGGTACTGGCGGGGTAGGAATCTTCTCATAAATCCTAGGCAGCAAGCTCCAACTCGCTTTTATCCCTTGCTGTCTCAATTGATCCCTCTCGGCTTTGACGCACTCCACTATGACATCCCAGTTGGTAAAGAAACTAGGGTCCTGATCAATCCCTTCTAGGATGTAGGGTCGAATATCATAATCATCAGTGTCAAGGAATCTAGAGACAAGCGCATGCACAGTCGTTGTATTTTTCACACAAGTAATGCATTTGATAAACATATAAGGGAAAGCACCACCGCAAGTGACACGAGTTAGGGCTTCTAGGACATATACTCTTCAGTCATCATCTGGTTTCTGACTTATGGACTTCTCAAGCGAAGGGTCCAGAAAACAAATTCCAAACCCTTGCTTGCAGGTCTGAATCACTTCAGATAGATTTCTGCAAGAGGCCCCTCCTCTCGGGGCTCCTCTAGCCGAAAGTCTTTCTGACCTGAGCCAGACCTTATACGAAATATGCTAGACTGCTGCCTAGTCACAGAATATTGTGACCAAGGTTTGCTCCCAGGAACTCAAGATTTTTGAGTCCCCGACAACGGCGCCATTTTTGTCGCGCCCCCACTGCTTCAAGGGTCTGGTTGGATATCCTTCCCCGGACCGAGCTCAGTGGGTTGGAGGACTAGCAGGCTGTCACGCAGGATTTTGATAGTTATAAAAATTAGAGGTGTATTCAAAGGCAGTCACACTTTGTCATACAGCCGAGTAGTCAGGGTTATCCCTCCTGCCAGCGGCGACACGGCTTAGAGTGAGGCGTTCGGGTTTACCGCCTGCACCTGACCCTGTATAAAGGTTAGACTCAAGGTTACCGGAGTCCCTATCATCCAAGAGTCCTTCAAGCTGCCTTAAGTGTAGCTTGTGCATCATAAGGAGGAAAATAGCATACATACATACATCATAGAGCAATTGACACTAACAAAATGAGAAGACCAGAAACCAGACTCTGCAAGAGCATGACCAGAGAAACGAGACTGAAGAGTAGTACACAGTGTATGCAGGGAGCAGCCATCGGAGGGCTGCAGTCACTAATAAATGATAATGTCGTAATACATCATAGTGACTGAAAAGAGAGAACCTCAATCAATGATGATAAGCGGTACCCCCTCGTGAGAAAGTGCTGCCGTCTGGGACTCCGTATCTGGCGCCTCGTCATTGAAAACTCGCGTGGCTATCGACTTTGGAACCACGTAGCTGATGTCGAGAGGCGCTGCTGGATCAATCTTGCAGATGTAGGCCATGCATCTAGCCATCACCTCGTCTGCGACGCTCCTGAGATAAAGCTCCTCCGCAAGAATGATATTGCATGAAGCTCCAATCAATATCTCAATACGTCCTCTCCCACCAGAGTAAATGTAGGAAACCTCGAGAAAGCGATCTCCGTAAAGAGGCTTTCGATAAGCCTGCATAGCAAAGTTTGTCCCGACCAAATGACTATAGCCATCTCCGAGGTATGGGACCGGACCCTCCCCTCTTGGGGGACCAATAACTGTCTCAGACCTAGGGTCGTCTGACATGTAGGAGTCAATCACCCTCAAGAAGATACCGTGCGAGAAGATGTGCGATCCTCCTCAATGTCGCCCTCCGACATCTCCGCTCACTGGTCTCCAGCGCTCCTGTCGCTGTCCACAAACTCAACCCCTGTGAGTGTCCCAGTCGAAATAATCACCAAGATCAAGGTCACTCACAGAGCAGGGCTCCAAATCCGACTCATCTGTCTCTGATTTCGGGACACATGTAGTGATTGAGACTCCGGATCTGGTTCTCTCTCTCTGGATCCGGTCGTCCTTCCGCCTCTTCTCCTTGCTGCGGGGCTCACTAAGAGGCTTGGGGTTGCATCCGTCAAAATCGAAGAGCACACCCCCAGGAGCTGAAGGTACGCGAGGAAATACCACGTGCAACCAGTTGTCCCTCCAATAGCTCTCCCTACGAAATATGTAATCCGCGATCCTATCGTATGTGGTGCCCTTCACTCCCGTCTCTGCCCCCTTCACCGAGTAGGTGATCACGAGCGTGTGTCTCGAAGTCGAGGACTCGTTTGCCCTGATAGTGAAACTCTGATGTCCCACATATCTGTAGCAGAACCTCTCAATCAATCTACCCCACTTAGGGGTAGTCTCACGACGTCGGGCCAGCTTGGATGGAATGCACGCTCTCGCTGATGCAGATACTCCCTCCAAGACCTGGTCGGATAACAATCAGCAACTCAATGTGGAGGCCTGTCTGAATGACCTGACTGCAACTCGATATAGGGCCCGCCTGAATTGGCCCGCCTGAATAGCAACTCAATATAAAGCCCGCCTAAATGGGCCCGGCTGAACAGCAGCTATCTCAGAAGAAAGGGCCCGCCTGAAGGGGCCTGGCTGAAAAACTGCAACAATCTCGAGAGGTGGGCCCGTCTAAAGGGGCCCGGCTGAACAGCAATAATCTCAAGTAGGCCCGCCTGAAGGGCCAGGCTGAACAACAACAATCTCAAATAGGCCCGCCTAGGCCCGGCTGAACAGCAACAATCTCAAGTAGGCCCGCCAAAAGGGCCCGGCTGAACAACAACAATCTCAAGTAGGCCCGCCTGAAGGGCCCGGCTGAACAACAACAATCTCAAGTAGGCCCGCCTGAAGGGCCCGACTGAACAGCAACTGATCAGTAGAACATCTCATGCACAGGGATCAGTCACAAATGCTGAATGTACTGGGGCTAGACTGAGCCAAGTCATCTGTGCGGGGACTGAACTGCCAATGCTCCCCGTGCGAGGGAAAATATCATGTGCATGAGGTGTTTGCTGATCAGCAAAGGAATAAATCAACGGGAGCGTGATGGCAAATCATCTCGGTCAGCAATCCTATGCTCGGGCGCACAAAGGCTCGCACTCAAACAACAGTATCTAGCTTGGGCGCACACATATCCAGCGCAAGTGCACATGGGCGCACGCTCAAATAGCAATATCCAGCCTAGGTGCACACGGGCACGCACTCTAACTGCTATGCCAGGCTTGGGCGCGCATGAGTGCGCACTTTAACTGCAATACCAAGCTTGGGCGCGCATGGGCGCGCACTCTAGCTGCAATATCAAGTTTGGGCGCGCGTGGGCGCACACTCTCAAGCTTGGGCGCGCACAAACGCGCACTCTAATGGCAATATCAAGCTTGGGTGCGCATGGGCGCGCACTCTCAAGCTTGGGCGCCCATGGCCGCGCACTCTAACAGCAATATCAAGCTTGGGCGCGCATGGGCGCGCACTCTCAAGCTTGGACGTGCATGGACGCGCAATATCTGGTCTGGGCGTGCGCGGGCGCGCACTGAAAATAATTATCTGATCTGGGCGCGCGGGGGCGCGCACTGAAAATAATTATCTGATCTGGGCGCGCGCGGGCGCGCACTGAAAATAATTATCTGATCTGGGCGCGCGCGGGCGTGCACTTAAAAAAAAATTAATAACATTAATATTCTTGTCGCATGCTCAATCTGTCGGTCAAACGACAATCGATCTTTGCTTACTGTTTACAACAGGATTACCATATGCTAAACTTGGCCTTTACTTAGGGCCAGACCACTATCGTCATCAAAACAGTAAGTGCAAGCTCAAAATCAGCTATTTACTATCCATTCAACTGAAATGGACACTTGTGCTTTGGGTCCGAAATTGGTCATACATGGCTCTCTGATTTAGTGCTCAGTTGAAGCACCTTCGACGCAGCTGAGACTGGTCCTGCTCAATTGAGAATAGCTCTCAGACATGGTGTGCTTACTACGTAAAATTTAGGAATGGCCCTCACTCATGATGAGCACTGTTCAGAAATGGCACTGTTCAGAAATAGCACTTGCGAATAACACTCAAGTATAGTGCGCATACTGCGCACAATTGCAAAAAAAATCAGATTTAGCTCTTAAGTGCAGCGTGCAGGCTGCGCACAGTTGCAAACTCGGATATGGCCCTCAAGTGCGGTATATACAGTTGCCAACTCGGATATGGCCCTCAAGTGCGGTATGCACAGTTGCCAACTCGGATATGGCCCTCAAGTGCGGTATGCACAGTTGCCAACTC
>BFEA01000037.1:1542645-1555338 GCA_003427395.1 Chara braunii
GGGGCACCCCCGCCGCGGGGGTCCGGGGGTCAAACCCCTACCCCGGCTTTGCCCCCGGGGGCCCCCGCCTGACAACCCTGGCTCTGACTCTAGTTTGTCGTTTTGTTGTACGAGTTATCCAACTTTTCGTTCGATGGTTTCAAAGAAAAAGTTTGAACAGGAAGTTATAATGGTGTTAGTAAAGAAAGTCGATGAGTTTTCTTCTTCCTGCCCTCCAATTATTGAAAGTCTTCTCTCCGAGTTTAAGGATTTGTAGACCGAGTTTGTTGGAATCACAGAACGTGCTATTAAGCACACCATTGAGATCATTCTGGGTAGTAAGATTCCCAAGAGCCCTATCTATTGAATGTCTCCTTGGGAACTTGAGGAACCGAAGAAACAACTGCAGGACCTTACTAACAAGGGATGGATTCGCCCTAGCTCATCTTCGTATGGTGCACCTGTCTTGTTTGTGCCCAAAAAGGAAGGTGAATTGCGTCTTTGCATTGATTATCGAGGGTTGAATGCCGTCACTGTCAAGAACGCCGAACCGCTTCCTCGCATTGACAACTTACTTGATCAACTACAGGGTTGTAAGTATTTCAGTAAGATTGATCTATAGTATGGGTACCATCAAATCGAGGTGGAACCTACGGATCAACATAAGACTGCGTTCCGGACAAGGTATGGCCATTACGAGTTCGTGGTAATGCCTTTCGGATTGACAAATGCCTCTGTGACGTTCCAATGATCAATGAATGAACTGTTTCGTCAATGGTTGGATCAGTTCGTTATCGTCTATCTTGATGATATTCTCGTGTATAATAAAACGTTAGAAGAACACGAGAAACATCTTCGTCTAGTACTTGTGTGATGACCCGTCCAAACATGGAATGAAACACACATCTGATTTATGAGTTTTGCCCATAGACTGAATGCCCTACTGAGTTTCCCGCTTGCTACTAAGTCTGTGTGTGCACGCTTGCTAGACTACATCTATGTCTGAGTGCTGGTTGGCTTGAATGTGTGTGTGGCCGTGCCTGTCTGAGTGCTGGTTGGATTGAGTGTGCGTGTGGCCCGCAAGGGCACTTGCTTGTTCATTGGGCCCTCAGGCCCGGTACTTACTTGTGGTCGTGACATTGAGGGATCGCAAGAGGAAAAACACTCAAGTAGCGGGTAGGTCGGTACCGCACCCTGAAGGGGTAGATGTGCGGGTACTGGAGGTCGAGCAGAAGAAGACAAAAGTGGCATTTTTAGAGGCCCAGTAGTTGTAGGTTAGGTCTAAGCGGATATCAGTCCAACTAGTCTGGGTCTAGGGCCTGTACGGGCAATATCAGAGTCTGCAATGATGTTTCCCTCCGAAAGGAAGGAGGTACCGGTTGCTTGGAAGGCCGAACGGCCTGGAAGTCACCGCCCGAAGAGGCAAGCAGGCCGCTATATCTCCCGATCGGGCGAAGAGCCCGGCCTCTTTTTCGGTGTGCAAGTTTGGTGACACACTGGTGGAGCGCTGGCTGGAGCAGCGCTGCTGGGGAGGAAGGAGAAGGACACGAGGGAGGAAGAAGTAAGGAAGGGGGAGGAGCGCCAGGGTTACTTACCTGGCTATAGTGGCAGCCATCTTCATCACCTTGGTGGGCGCTGCAGCAGGGAGTCCCCAACGGGGGAGAGCACCAAGAAGCTTCGAAATAGGGTCAGGCATGGCGGCCTGAGTTAGAGCAGCCATAGCTGCTTTGGGTTGCCCTTTGGGCATCTGGGCAAGGCTTAGTAGTCCGCCATAGCCTCGGCCTATGAGAGTGAAGAATGGGAGAGGCGGCTATGGCTATGGTGGACCTCAAGTGATACCTGCAGTAGAAGAGGAACTCGAACATTGATTCTGGATCAGCCATTCAACATTGTATTATTATTTCTTGTATGAATAAGAGAAGGGGGAGATGAGGAGGAGGAGGTTGTTGGGCGAAGAAGAAGAGCCATGTCATTTGTCTACGCCGGTGTACATATTATCTTCTTCTTTCTTACATCTTCTTCTTCTAATCCTCTCTCTCCTCTCAAGTTCATTCATTTCTTTCTGCAATTGGACGGCGTTGTACATTCTGATGGATGTGTATCTCGGAATTGGCCAGGATCATAACATTGGTATCGGAGCGGATTCTACTTGCTGGTGAGAGTTGACTTTGCTGCCCTAACCCTAACCTAAGTGGATGAGGGCACCACTTAGGGTTAGGGTTGGTTTGTGAAGGGAAGAGGGGCAGCGTGGTAGAGGGAAGCTGCCCCCACTTGGTTAGGTCACGGAAGGTCGACGTTGAACCTAACCAGGCTGCTTGAGAGTGAGATTAGGGTGGTGAGACATTTCGAGGAGGCTTCATGCAGCAATTTGAGAGAGGCGATAGTGAGAGGCACTCGCACCTGGAATCTGATTCAAGGGAGACACTTGGCAACTTAAGGGCTGCCCTCAAGTAGGCGAGCTTGAGGGTCAGCGGCCACTCAGCATCTACGGACTGCAAGTTGCTACTTTGTTCTTCAGCATCGACGGTGGATCCGGCGTTGCACTTTGGTGTTGGAGTCAGACCCTCCTAGGAGATAGGACACTAGTGTAGGGGTAGCGTTAGAGGGGTCAGGAGGAACACATGAGAGGGGGGTGAGTTCTATTCATCTCGAAGCTCAAGGCCACTCAGGTAAGTGCCGTGCACCTACGGGATGCCCATGAATGTGTGCATGGTATTGATTGTCCTGCTGGGGTACTCTGGGTTTCCTTCCCTACTCCTTTGTGGTCTTGATTGTGGACTGAATGCATGTGATCTACTACTCACCTGATGGATGGAAAATGAAGTATCTTGATCTAAATGTCGAGTCTTTCTACAGTGTTTTGTCTTTTCATCTATGAACGGTTGTAGTCTGCAGGTTCTGCTGGAAGTTGAAATTTCGTTTTTCAGTACAGTAGAAACTGAACTAAGTCCATGAGGGACTCCTCTTGGTTGGGACCTGGCCGCGACCTACGTGGGACCTCTAGAACCAGTGGGACCGGGGCCAAACAAGAAGAGCCCTTTTGGGCCCAAATCGGTTAGGCATTAGCCCATTGTCTTTTGACTGTGTTACGAAGTTCTTTCTTCTTGGTTAGGATACCCATTGCCGAGGGGATCTCGGCTGAGACGTTTCACATGTCTTTTGGTTGCACTGTCTGTGGCTTGACTCGCACCCTGTACACCACTCAATTCTCCATTGGTGCATTTAGTCACTCGTTGTCTGGTTTGTTGTACGATCACGAAGCTGGTCAGACTGGACTCGAGAGGATCTCGTATGCAGTCTGATCATACTGGGTCGCTGGATCAGACCTCTCGTGTGAGTTTGATTGTTTTTCTTTTGGTTTGCTGCTCTCTAAGTCTAAATGAAATGCCGCTTCGGCTAGGAGTTCTACCTTCTCTTCTCTGAGTTATTCAGTCTGTTTGTCTGAGTTCATTTCCGATGCCTGTGGAGACTTGCAACCAGAAAGAAGAGAGAGAGAGGAGAGAGAGAGAAAAAAGGGAGAGAGGGAAAGTGACCGTTTGGAGTGGGTAAGGACTGGGAAAAGGAGTGTTCTTCCAAGTAAAAAGGGGAGTGTACCTCTTGAGAGTCTAATTGAGTCTTTTGCTGATTGGCGTCTCTCTGACCCACCCGCCAACACTAACGGTCCGAAAATGGCCCAGCTATCCTCAGGACAATGGCGGGCCCTATTAAATGTCGTCAACGATACAGAGAAATCGTATCTGCAAGCACTCCTAGATAGTGCTATAGAAAGGGAACAGGAAGAGGAGAAGGAGAGGAAGGAACAACTGTTGAAAAGTCAGGAGGCCATATTGGAAACTGTCCCCTCGCTGACCAAAGAGCAGTGTGGGGAACAACTGCAGTCCATACTTATCGTCCAAGTCTGAAGGCTTGAAGATCATACCACTCAAATCGCCGACGTCTTTGCAAAATTGAAAACACTTCAGGAGGATCTGACTGATATGACCACAAAGTACCGCGACTTGATGGTAGAGATTGCTGCGCTGCGACATGCCCAAGTAACCAATCCTCTTCGTCTACCCCCTGGTTCTGGAGCTGCGATTCAGACTAATCTTGCCCCTCTTACCGTATCTACTTCTGCTGCTTCCCTAAGCGTGATGGAAAACCCATGCAACAGGTGCAGATTCTGCTGTTGCCGTAACAAGCAACGAGGCAGGAAATTCTGCAACTGCTGCAGGCCCAAAATCTGAACCAGCCGGTGCTGGTCCCAGCCACGCCGGTCCGTATGCGGATCGAAAAGTGGTGCAAATACCGTCTAGGTACGACGATAGAGAAGACATAGAATCCTGGATCAGCTCCATGAGGGCATACTTCGAGGTGTTGGGGGCTCAGCCAGAGACCCAGCCAGTGATCATGCGAATGAATGTCGAGCCGGTTGTACGGGGCTTCCTAGAAGTCTAAGCTACGTGGGCTGGGGTTCCAAAGATCGAACTGACAAGGTGGCTTAAGGACACCCCAGTTGCCTCCCTCGAGGAGCTCCTCATTGCCCAATATAAGGATCCACACGTTGCAGCAAGGGCAAGAAGCCAGCTTGACAAAATCAAACGCAGCAAATGGACGGGCTCCATGAAAAAGCTGCAAACCTATCTCAACAAGATGTTTGCTACACCTGGTCTTGAACTGACTAACCAATCTTGCTTGGATGTGGTCAAGGGCGCAGTCCCCACCAGTTTTACTAATCGCCTAGGCAGGGACTTCATTGGGTATACTGACTGGTTCACTCTAATGAAGGACATAGTAAGTCTCGAGGCGGTAGACCTCGTCACCACAGCAGGCAACAAAAAGCCCATGGGCAGCAGGCAGTTCAAAGGCAGCAGCAGTTTCGCTGTGCATGACCTGCTGGAGGCTGAAGAGGAGGCCGAAGCAGATGACCCCACTCTTGGTGATGACCAAGATAGATCCTTGGATTACTCATAGACCTCAAAATTTGCAAAATGTAAATCAAGAATAAGAAAAATTTATTGCCTTTAAGAAGACTGCCAATGCAAGGGGACCGAATCGGAATGCAGGGAAGAATTATGTCCAACTTCCCAAGGGAGTCAAAATCCCAGCAAAACCGGAGGATGCGACCACTAAACCATGGGTCGATCTCCGGATCACTCAAAATGATTGGCGGGGTAGACTCAAGAAGGGGGTATGCCTGCATTGCCAGAAACCAAGCCATAAAGTACAGGATTGCTATAGGCTGCAGGGAAACCAGAACCGGGCGTAGAGTCGACTTCAACACACTCTACTGCCAGGGAGACTGAATCTGATGCAGATCAGCAGTCCTCCCTTGAACCCCAATCATCTGCTGAAGCGTGTAATGTCTTGTATGTCCAGCCTTGGGAGGAGTCTGGGATGGTCAACGTCCACTACCACTTGGAATATTGGGCTGAGATGAAATAGCAGCGTGCCCAAGGGACAGTGAAGTTGATCTTCTTCAAACTTCTCATAAACCACTGCTATCTCCTTGTGTTGATTGACTGTGGCGCTACTGCTAACTTCATGTCACCTCATGGGATACGCAAAGTGGGCTTGGGAATTAAGCAAGTGGCCTTGCAGAACCCTTGCCGAACCCAAGTGGGCAACAAAGAAGTTCTCTTCTACGCATGCAGTCAAAGGTGTGCGCACTACCTTTGACAAGGACAAAACTGTCACACACGCGTTGAACTTCTATGTCCTTGACAAGTGCCCCTTCGACGCTATCCTTGGCTTGGGCTGGCTGCAGTCCCAATGCGAATGGACCAAGTGGAAGGAGTCACTTTTCATGGTCAAAGATGCTCGAGGGAACGAGCTTCCTGTCCTCTTGGATGAGAAGCACGAGTCCCTAGTGACTTTTCTGAATTCTATGAAGTTCTGCAAGAAATGGCGCAAGCACAAGGAGAAAGAACAATTGTATGTTGCCTTTGTTCGTCCTACCCATGTGCCATCTACTTTTGTGGTTAATACCACTACTACTTCGGTTAGTGATTCTACTTCTAGTACTTCTTCTAGCACCTCTACTTCTCTACCTTCTACTAGTCCAAATGATCCTACTTCAGACTCGATTGCCTTTATTCGCAACCTGCGACCTGATCTAGGTGATCCCTTTGTTGATCCCCCACCCCCACCGGTTCCACCAAACATCAAAAACTTACTCTATCGGTTCCCCGAAGTTCTGGCCGAGCCACGTGGAGTCCCCATGCGATCGGTCCGACACACCATGGAGTTGGTCGAGGGTGTTGTTCCTCCAAAGGGTTGCGTGTACCGAATGGGACCCGGCGAGTTGGAGGAACTTCGACGACAGATTGACGAAATGATTGACAAAGGGTGGATCAAGCCTAGCGAATCTGAATTCGGTGCTCCTGTCTTGTTTGTTCCAAAGAAAGGAGGCAAGCTCCGCATGTGTATTGACTATCGCGGCCTAAACCGCATCACAAGAAAGAACGTCTATCCATTACCCCGAATAGATTACTTGCTTGATGCCACAGGTGGTTGCAAGGTCTTCTCCAAGATCGATTTCAAGTCTGGCTACCACCAGATTGAAGTCGATTTTGCGGACCAGCACAAAACTACGTTCAAAATGCATGATGGGCTTTACGAGTTTACCGTAATGCCCTTCGGTCTTACGAACGCCCCAACCACCTTTCGAAGCCTCATGGACAAAGTCCTCCGCGAACAGATTGGCCGGTTCGTGGTGGTCTACCTCGATGACATACTAATCTTCAGCAAGTCCATGGAGGAACACCTCAAGCACCTTGAGGAAGTGCTAACCATCCTCAAGAAGACGCAACTCTATCTCAACTTAGAGAAATCTGAGTTTGGGAAGGATAGTGTCATCTATCTTGGGCACCAATTGTTTGTTGCAGGCCTAGAGCCCGAGGCAACCAAGGTGGAGGTCATACGCAACTGGCCTCAGCCCGTGAATGTTCACGAAGTGCGCTCTTTTCTTGGTCTCGAGTCGTACTATCAGAAGTTTGTGCCCCGCGCGTCCATTGTCTCGATTGACAAGTTAGAATGTTTCCCATTCTTGGGACGTCGCGTGCACGAACGCCTTTCAAGCTTTGAAAGACGCCTTGGTAAGTTACCCAGTACTCCACATTGCAGATCCTAAACTGACATTCGTAGTTACTACGGATGCAAGTCGGTATGGAATCGGCGCAGTGCTGCAACAAGATGACGATGATGGCTTGCGACCGCTCGAATTCTACAACAAATGTATGCCCAGTGTAAAGCTAGCCACTTCCACCTACATGCGCGAGCTCTATGCTTTGCGTATGGCTTTGGACCATTGGAAGCACTATCTTTTGGGATGCCACTTCAAAGTGTTCTCAGATCATGAGACCCTGAAGTGGATCAAGGAGCAGACTACCCTGTCCCCTACATTAATTCGCTGGTTCCATGAAATTGACATCTTTGACTTTGAGATGAGACACAAAAAGGGTTGTTATAATGAGTCGCTGACTCATTGTCTCGGCACCCTGAGTACATGACTTGTCTTGTGAAATCCTACGACCTCCGGAAGAAACATAAGGAGGAGCTCGTAGAGCAGACAGCCAAGGATCCGGAACTTAGTCCCATCCTTGAGCGGCTGCGGGTTGATCCTAGTAGTCAGCTTGATTTTCACGAATATGGAGGAGTGATTTTTCGTCGCTACGGGAACCACGACCGCTTGTGTGTGCCCAACCATGAGCCTCTCCACACGCATTTTCTGGATTTGGCTCATGGTCGGAGCGGACACTTCGGCATGGCAAAGACGTACGCAAATCTGCTGCAACAGTTTGATTGGCCTGACATGAAAGAGACTGCTGAAAAGTTTGTGGCTGAGTGTCAAGTATGTCAACGAATCAAACCATGCAGACAAAAGCCCATGGGGCTACTCGCACCCCTTCCCATTCCCGATGGTCCCGGGGAGTCCGTCTCCATTGACTTCATCGACATGGGAAAGGTAAGTAAGAACGGCTACTCACAAGTCATGGTGATTGTTGACCGATTCTCCAAGTTTCTCAATCTGATCCCTTTGCCGCCGCACACCCCAACAGAATTAGTGATTCATGAGTTCCAATAGAAGTACATTCTGCAGTTCGGGACCCCGAAGACTCTCGTAAGCGATCGGGACCCGCGCTTCATTGGTACGGAATGTAAGGACTTCACGTCTCATCAGGGGATCAGGCTGTGTATTACATATGGCCGACACCCCGAAGCCAACGGTTTGACTGAAGAAATCAACCAGATTGTGTTCCAACTTCTCCACGCTTTGATCATCCCGGATCAGGAAACATGGGATGAAGAGCTGTATTTCGTTAGGGGGTTGTACAACAACTCCATCCGTTCTGCCACCGGCATGACACCTAACAGGCTGCATCTCGGTTGGCAGATCCGTAATCCGCTCTCCTACCTATTCCCTGAGCAGCCAGCTGGCTTGACACCCGACAGGCCTGGCTTCAGGGCCAAGTATGATCGTTTGCTCAAGGTTGCCATTGCAGCCATGACCAAGCGACAACACGCCATGATCCATCATGCGAACAAGGGGCGCCGACCGTCGGACATTCAGGTAGGAAGCTATGTCTGGGTCAAGATGTCTGAATTCTCAGAAGAAGAAGGGATCTCTCGCAAACTTCTCCTACTCTATTACGGACCGTGGGAAGTTTTGGATGTGATTGGCGAAGACCACTTTGGCCCTTCGTACGTAGTTGATGTGCCAGCCCATCTGCGCACACACCCCGTGTTCCATGCATCAAAACTGTGCCTCCACCGTGATGCTAAGACGTTCGACTATCACGAAGACACCCTCGTGCGATCAAAGGCGGGCATGAGATAGACAAAATCAAACAGCACGTAGGGAAGGGACGCAACAGACAGTACCAGGTTCACTTCATGTATCACCCATTAGGCGATCTGTACTGGATTTCCAAACAGGAACTGCTACGCAGTGCACCGCCCGTTGTCAAAGCCTGCGAGCGACAAATCGCCAGTATCTAAGATCTCTGCAAGGCTCACTTCAACAGAGTACTCTAGGAACCTCTTTGCCTTGCTTGCTTACGATGCGTTTGTCGAGGACTCAGAATGAGTCACTCGCTCGAAGGGACCTCGCTCTTGAGGGGGGAGTAGTGTGATAACCCGTCCAAACATGGACTGAAACACACAGCTGATTTCTGAGTTTTGCCCATAGACTGAATGCCCTGCTGAGTTTCCCGTTTCCTACCAAGTCTCTGTGTGCACGCTTGTTGGACTGCATGTCTGTCTGAGTGCTGGTTGGCTTGAGTGTGTGTGTGGCCGTGGCTGTCTGAGTGCTGGTTGGCTTGGATGTGTGTGTGGCCGTGCCTGTCTGAGTGCTGGTTGGCTTGAGTGTGTGTGTGGCCCGCAAGGGCACTTGCTCGTTCATTGGGCCCTCAGGGCCGGTACTTACCTGTGGCCGTGACATTGAGGGATTGCAGTAGCGGGTAGGCCCGTACCGCACCCTGAAGGGGTAGATGTGCGGGTACCGGAGGCCGAGCAGAAATAGACAAAAGTGGCATTTTTAGAGGCCCAGTAGTTGTAGGTTAGGTCTAGGCGGATATCAGTCCAACCAGTCTGGGTCTAGGGCCTGTACGGGCAATATCAGAGTCTGCAATGATGTTTCCCTCCGAAAGGGAGGAGGTACCGGTTGTTTGGAAGGCCGAGCGGCCTGGAAGTCCTGAAGAGGCAAGCAGGCTGCTATATCTCCCAGCCGGGCGAAGAGCCCAGCCTCCTTTTCGGTGTGCAAGTTTGGCGACACACTGGTGGAGCGCTGGCTGGAGCAGCGCTACGCTGGAGCAGCGCTGCTGGGGAGGAAGGAGAAGGACACGAGGGAGGAAGAAGGAAGGAAGGGGGAGGAGCGCCAGGGGTACTTACCTGGCTATGGTGGCGGCCCTCTTCATCACCTTGGTGGGCGCTGCAGCAGGGAGTCCCCAACTGGGGAGAGCTACACCAAGAAGCTTCGAGGCAAGGTCAGGCATGGTGGCCTGAGCTAGAGCAGCCATAGCTGCTTTGGGTTGTCCTTTGGGCATCTGGGCAAGGCCTAGTAGCCCGCCATAGCCTCGGCCTATGAGAGTGAAGAGTGGAGAGGCGGACATGGCTATGGTGGACCTCAAGTGATACCTGCAGTAGAAGAGGAACWCGGACATTGATTCTGGATCAGCCATTCAACATTGTATTATTATTTGTTGTATGAATAAGAGAAGGGGGAGATAAGGAGGAGGAGATTGTTGGGCGAAGAAGAAGAGCCTTGACATTTGTCTAAGCTGGTGTACATCATCTTCTTCTTCTTTCTTACTTCTTCTTCGTCTTCTAATCCTCTCTCTCCTCCCAAGTTCATTCATTTCTTTCTGCAATTGGAAGGCATTGTACTTTCTGATGGATGTGTATCTCGAAATTGGCCAGGATCATAATGGGGTAGATAAGGTAAGGGAACAACGTACCTGGAGATAGCTGCCCCCACCCACAGATTTCTCACCAATTGAGCCAATGTGCATTTCAATGACCGGTCGTAGCTTTGGCACCAACCACAATGCGATGCAGTGCCACCTCAGCCAAAATGCCACATCAGCATGCCCTCAGCATCATACATACATCCGCTGTTGCCACAGCTCCCACGCTGTCGCCACAGCCTTCTCGCGGCGTACCCCTCTACCCGGGTGCGGCAACTCAAGCCAGCGCCAATGTATCCTCACTGCACAGAAGCATCGTCTGCGCACCAAGTAACATTGTTGCTGGCGGCAGATACGCGATCTCGAAACAGCTGCGATACCAAATTGTAAGGAATATGAGCGAGAGCGATATACAGAAAACCAAGTTGCAAATCACGCAGATGTCCAAATAGTCATGTACCAGCAGCGCGCAAATGCACCAGGATTCCATCCAAATAAGAGCAATACAAACTCGTGAGCCAATGTTCAAGCCCTCAGGCCACATCGACACAGTATTCAATGTCGCCCCTCTCTGCCTGGCGCCCAGCGCCCAGCCTACTCTACTTGCCTATCTAACCTATCTACATTCAACCAACAGGCTCACTTCGTCTTCGAAGACCAATGTACATGTCGTCAACACCAATGCGACCTCCCACATACACCAGGTATGTATCGCTTATCCCCTCATCAACCCCTGACACCCACTCTCTCTCTCTGCGCCTCCTCCCGAAGACCCTCCTGTCGCCCTCCGCCTGCCCCGCGCCCTGCAGCCCTGCTATGGCCGCTAGCGCCCCGCTGCCCTGCAGCACCCTCACCTCGCAGCGCCCGTGCGGGCCCTGGCCCGTGCTCCTGCAAGCAGCACCTCGCGTGCTAAGGCAGGAGCGTGTCCGCAATGCATGCACTGGCCAGCATGCCAGACCCGGGCTGCCTCTCTTCCTATATTGAAGTGGCAGCCTCTGTTTGGCTGCGTGTGGGCCTGGCTGAGAAGCTTCCAGTAGCTTCTGGTCCGGCCCAGCTCTGCAGTTGAGGGCCTGGGCCCTTTACATTTGGGCTCACCCAACATTTCCAGACTTCAGCCGTTTGCTGCATCTGCACAGGCCCGGGGGTAGGTACGTCGACAGTGATGCTTTCTCATAGGCCCTTGGCCACTTCATGATGTATCTGCCTCGCATTGTGTGTGCCCAGGCACAACTACCCGGCGCAGCACATGTTTTATGAAGTGAGCAGGGAGGCTCACATTTCCTTGTAACCAACTGGCGTGCTGCAACTGCCTGAGTACCCACGTACGGAAAATGTCAAACTTTGGCCTCTTGTGAATATTCAGGCCCACCTTCATTTAGGGAGGGCACGGGGCTTGCTGAGGGCCTCTGCCCAGAACATATGCATGTCTGATAAGGGCCGTGCGAGGGCTTATTCCTCGCAGTTTTGTCTATTTTGATTGCTGTGGGGCTTGACCCCATGGCCTGCTGGTTGTTAGTTAGGCTCTTAGTCGGTCTAGGACAACTAGGACTCCGTAGATGTTTCTGGTAGGGTTGTAAGTAATGAGAAGAACCGGGTCTTTTGCATCTTGTTTGACTGGGGGAAACTCTGCCCGTCTGTTGCTGGAGCGCTGCTGCACTATTTTGGGCGAGGTCATCTTCTTCATCGAAGCCCAGCCATAGCCGGGGTTGGTAAACGAAGTTGAAGATCGCACTGGTGCTATTTCACGGTTCTGAATGAGAGCTTCCACAAGACTGTGTTGTTGGGTTTGGGCATGGTCATTTTTCACTTGGCAGCCATATCTACTGTTCCTCCTCACAAGGGATTTCATCTTCTTCAAAGCGCTGGATCGATTGTCTCCTGCTTCATCAGGGCTTCCAGCGCTGCACTTCTGTGAGGGCGCTGAGCTGGCGCTGCTGTCACTGGGCTTGCTGGTTCCAGATTGGCACGTTGTGACAGGTTACTGCTGCTACGGCAGCCATAGCCAGGGGTGTGATGAAAGTCCTTCAACGATTCAGACCCCAAATTCGGGTCTCAGGGTCAGAGGCCTGGTCAAGAGAGGCCTAGTTCGTCAAATTCAGAAAAGTCACAGTCGGGTACCTCAGGAGTCCAGTCCAACAGGCACCCAGCAAACAGTCACATCTCAGGGGCAAAGAGTCACGTGACTCACGTCTCATAATGAAAAGTCATATGGAAGAGTCACATCCCACGTGTGACGAGGCAGAGACAGCGTGGCGAGGCTGAGGGAGAGAGAGGAGAGAGAGAGAGTGAGAGCACACACAGACACTCGCTCGACTCAGACACGGACTCG
>BFEA01000037.1:1555493-1571617 GCA_003427395.1 Chara braunii
GAGAGTGAGAGCACACACAGACACTCACTCGACTCAGACACGGACTCGACTCGACACGACGGACGCAGACACGACGTGGCAAAGTCCCGAAGTCGCAAAGTTGCAATCTTGGATTCCGAACACAAAGTCGCGGCAAGTCACAGTGAAGCACAAGCACGGAGGCCAAAGACTGAATGCCCCAACGGGGCTCGAGTCTGGTCTTAAGCACCGGACTCAGGCTCAGTCCGGAGGCCCAAGGTGTGGCCTGCCTCAGGACTGAACTGAGGGTCGCAGGTCTGAGTCTGGGCGCCAGAATGCCGGATGGCGCCAAGTGTCGAAATCCGAAAGTGCCAAAGGAGGGATTTGAAAACGGGCGCCAACTGCAGAGGATGCCAACAGTCAGAAAACGAAGAGCAGGAAATAAAATAAAATAAAATAAAATAGCAGGCTGGCGGGTGGTACCCCGCGGACCCTGGATTGAGCCCTGGCAGAGTCCGTAACACTATCCCCTCCCTCTAGAAGGCAACGTCCCGGCTGCCAAAAGCCATGAAGCAATGCTGAACTCTCGGAAGGACATGACGGGGCCGATCACTGGTCAACATGTCAAAAGTAAGAGGGGTATAATGTGGGTGGCCTGGGTCGGGGAGTAAGAGGGAACAAGGTTATCCTATCAACGAGCTAAGGGGTTTTGCAGGGTATTTCTACTGATGTGCTAAGGGGGCTGGGAAGCACAGGGAACAGGGTAATCCTACTGATGAACTAAGGGGTTGGAAACAACGGGGAAACAAGGTAATTCTACTGATGAACTAGGAGGTTCAGGGCAAAACAGGTTGTGGTCCTAAAAAAAAAAGGAAATTTGGCTTGCGATGTATGAGGAGGGGTTGCTGAGGGTCGGGGATTTAGTGGTACAGGTTGAAAATTCCGTGTAGCAGTCCATGTAGATGTCTTGAGAACAGGTCTTGAAAGGTGTCGCAGAAGTGTCAATGAGAAAGCAGTCTTCTGCAGGTCTGTGATGTGGACGGCGAGAGCTTCAGCTTGAATGTCCCAGTAGCAGGATGCATCCGGTACTCGGATCTGTTGCTGAGGTCTGATCCAGATAGCAGGTCGCAGACTGATCTTGATGTCCCTGTCAGAGGTGCTGCTCCAGAAGTCTGCGAGTCCAAGGTGCCAGCCAAAGGGAACAGCATGGTGGCCAACCAGCGGTCTTATCTCCTCGTACTGAGTTGCAGCATGCCATCGTCCTCATGCGCTTGCCATTAGATCCAGTATCGCCAGTGACGCGCAGGGGCCACATAGGGAACTTGGACAAGAGAGACAAGGATGTGGCGGAGGACAGATGGGAAAAGGGGGCGAGACGGAGGCAAGAGCGGATCAGACAGAGGGAGGTCAAGGGGCAAGGGGTTTGCTGGGGGCAGGGGTGTGTGTAGGGCAGGAATGCGGGGTTTTGGTGGGGTCAAGGCGGGGTTTATGCAGAGGTTTAAGGTTGGGGATGTATCTAGGATATAGGGTGAGCGCGATCATAGGCGCGAATAAGTTTCATAGCGTTCTTGAGATTAGAGAGAGGTTCCCATGTAGATTCTTCATTGGGGTATCCGGTCCATTTGACTTTGTATTCTTTGATAGGTTCCGGATGGTCTGATACTTGTGCAGTTTGTCGTCCTATGATGGATTCTACTACGAATTCTGGGTCTGTGGGAAGCATGATTGGTGGAGGTTGGGGGTAAGGTTGATCAACGAATTGAGGTGGGGATTCATGATACTCTTTTAGGTATTCTATGTGGAAGACAGGGTGGACACGACTCAAAGTCAGGGGGGAGTTGGAGTTTGTAGTTGACGTCGGAGGTTTTTTCAATGATGGGGAAGGGCCCGAACCATTTGTTCGAGAGTTTGTTTGACAATCCATGTTCGGGTTCAAAGCGTTTGGCGGAGAGCCAGACTTTGTCCCCTGCTTTGAATTGCAAGTCTCGTCTGTGTTTGTTAATCTTGTTTGCTTGTTGTTCTTGTGTTCTGTCAAGAGCTTCGGTTGCTTCTCCGAGGAGTGGATTCATTGTTGCTACCCATTCAATGAGGGAAGGGCAGGGTGTGCAGGGGTTGAGCTGCGAGGGAAGCAGGAAGTTTTGCTTATATTTCATTTTGTCACCATGAATGGAGGTCATTTAGTACCCAATGCTTGGCAATCTTTTGTTGAAATGGTTTATGAATTCGTTCTAAACTTAGTCAATGAACAAATAAGTGGTGTACCAGCAGTTAAACAACGATTTTTTCCTTTCATCTTTGTCACTTTCCCCAACCTGAAATCAACGGAACCAAAGCACTGATGAGTCAGTCGGAGGGCAAGCGAGGATGGTAGCCAAGGTCGAGGTAGAACGGGGACATGCCAATGGAAGGGCAGACGACGTTGTTATAGGCGATTTTGACAACAGTGAGCAACTGGTCCCAGTCGTGTTGGTGTGGATGACACTACTTCTGCAGGATTCTTTGGAGAGTATCGTTCATCTTCTCGGTTTGTCCATTAGTCTGGGGGTGGAATGCAGTGCTATACTTGAGTGTGGTTCCATATGCTTTGAAGAGGTGTTTCCAGAATTGTGAGAGGAAGCGGGGATCACGATCACTGATGATGTTCTCGGGGAGGCCGTGATGGCGTGCGACATGATCGAAGAGGAGGGTGGCGACGTCTTTGGCACTGTGCGAAGTCGTGCAAGGAATGAAGTGGGCACGTTTGGTCAAGCGACAGACAATGATGTGGATGCAATCATGCCCGCGGTCGGTCTTGGGGAGGCCGCACACGAAGTCCATGGAGATGGACTGCCAATGGTGAGTTGGGATGGGCAATGATTGGAGCTTGTCGGGTTTGGCCCGGTTCGAGGGGTTGACAGCTTGACACGTGGGGCATGAGCGAATGTATGCTTTGACGTCGGCGAGCAGGGAAGGCCAGTAGAAGTAGCGGGAGATGGTGTCGAAGGTTTTCTGAAAACCAAGGTGTCCTGCGGTCTTTGGGTCGTGGTGCTCGACCAAGAGCTAAGTACGGAGACCACCTGCGTCGGGGATGCGAAGTCGGCGAGTGCCTTTGGTATCGATGTAGAGAAGGTTGTCGTGAAGGGAGTAGTCGGGGACTGGGTCAAGATCGCGGAGCTTGTTGTAGATGGTGGCTAAGTCTAGGCAAGAGGGGTAACCTTGGGTGTATCGGTGATGGAGTGATGGGAGGAGTTGGATATGAGTCATGGCAGCGTAGACTTTCTCGGGGGGCTTGTGGTCGGGTCGTCGAGAGAGGGCTTCTGCAACGCGGTTGCTTTTGTCGGGGGTATGGCAAATGGTGAATGTGAACTGGGCAAGGAAATCTAGCCAGCGGGCTTGGCGTGGAGTGATATCTTTCTTGGAGAGGATGGAGGAGACAATGGTGTTGCCCATGCGGATGGTGAAGTATTGTCGGTCGAGGTATGGGCGCCAGACTATGAGGGCGTGAATCACGACGAGGAGTTCCTTCTCGTTGGAGGGGTAAATCATCTCCGCGGGAAGGAGCTTCTTGCTTGCGAAGGCGATGGGGTATTCGTCGGGTGAAGCCTCGGGGTGAGTGGGCGAGTCCTTGATCGAGGGGGTCTCGGCGGTGTCGCGGGGGAAATGTTGGAATAGTACGGCTCCAATGGCGAAGTCGGAGGCGTCAGTGGTGACATAGAAATGGCGAGTGGGGTCAGCGATCTTGAGGACAAGGGCCATGGTGATGGTTTGCTTAAGTAAGTCGAAAGCGTGTTGGCAGCGATCGTTCCAATTGAAGGGCTTGTCCTTGCGTGTGAGTTCGTGGAGAGGGTAAGAAATCTCGGAAAAGTTGTGAATGAACGGACGGTCATAGTTGGCAAGGCCAAGGAAGGAACAAAGTTCGAGGAGGGTCTTGAGCAGGGGGTACTCGACGAGGGTTGTGACCTTCGAGGGGTCCATACAGTTGCCTTCAGCGAAGACAATGTGGCCGAGGTATTCGACGCTCGAAGCGGCAAACGTACGTTTGCTGAGCTTGGCGTAGAATTTCTGCTCTCGGAGGATCGAGAGGACTTGGCGAACATGCTGGAGGTGGGACTCGAAGGTGGGCCTAAAGGTGAGGATGTCATCAAGGTACACGACGACACAGACTTCGAGGAGGTCACGGAAGATGTGATTCATGGCGGACTGGAATGTGGCGGGGGCATTGGTGAGTTCGAAAGGCATTACGAGGAACTCATAGTGCCCGAACCGAGAGCGGAATGCGGTCTTATGGGTGTCGTCCTCGCGGATACGGATCTGGTGGAAGCCACTGCGAACGTCAATCTTGGTGAAATATTTGGCTCCACGAAGTCGATCAAGGAGCTAGGAGATCCGAGGAAAGGGGTACTTGTTCTTGATCGTGATAAGGTTCAAGGCGTGGTAGTCTGTGCACATGCGGAGTTCCGAAGTTCCACCTTTCCTTACAAGAGGGCGGCTAGTACCGAAGGGAGATGAACTCGGCTTAATGAACCCTTTTTGAAGGAGCTCATTGAGTTCCCGCTTCATTTCTTCGGCTTCGGGGACCGAGATTTGGTATGGAGGGTGGCAAGGTGGAGAATGTCCAGGCTCCAAATCGATGGTATGGGATACGCCACGATCCGGAGGTAATCCGGCAGGCAGGGACTCAGGGAAGACGTCCTTGAACTCGTCCAGGATAGAGGTGAGGGCGGGGTCAGAGGGGGGGGCTTGATCGGGTTTGTTCGTTGGGAGTAAGTCCTCGGGACTTTTGCGGTCAAGGGCAAGGCAATACTAGGCGGAGTCGGGGTTAATGCGGGCCATGTGGAGGAATTGATGCGGGGTGACAGAGCCTTGGGAAGGCGGATATGGGAGGTAGGGAATGTCGATGGTTGTGTCGGGGGGGTTGGTGAGGCAGAGGAAGTTGGGGTGGAATGCGTATGGCATGTAGCGGTCCAGCCACGGTGTTCCTAAGACGATGTCGCACATCAAATGCATGACATAAAATGAGACCTGACTGTGGAAGGTTCCTACTGTCATGGTGGTCTCGGGAATCATGCGGTCCCCTACGACGACGATGTCTTTGTCCCCTAGACGAATCGTAATCAGGGAGTCGTAACCGGTAGAGGTAAGACTCGCTTTCCAGACACGTGTCGGTGATGAAGTTACTGGTGGCTCCTATGTTGAGGAGGGCCCGAAACTTAGTGGTAGACGCACCAAGGGTGGCGGCGATGAATTTGAGGTGGAAACAGGATGAGTTGGCGGTGGAGATAATGGTGTTGAGGCGGCGTTGTTCGTTGCCTAACCGGACAAGCCGATCGAGTTGAGCTTGTTCCTCAACAACATCGGAGAAGGTGACAGAGGATGGATTCGGAAGGATGGTGGAGGACCACGAAGCGGTGGGGAGCGTCTCAAGTGATGAAGGTTGTGACGCCTCGGGGTCATTCGATGGAGAGGGTGTCACCGGGGATGGGGGAGGCAAACGGATTGTCGATGCCAAATGGGCCGTCGGTGGGACGGGGGATGTCACCGGCGGGTTGGCCGGCAGACGAGTTGTCGATGCCGGGACGAGGTCCTGGGGACTTTGTTCAGGACAAGGAGGGACCCACGCCTGCGGAGGCGGGTGACGCGGAGGTTGCGGGTCAAGGGGCCAAGGATTGGGGGGTGAACTGTCCAGCATTGGGGCAGTTAGTTTGTTGGTGTCCTAACTGCCGACAACGGAAACATCCACCTTTTGCCTGAAGGTAGGCTCTTTCCTCGGGTGTTTTTTGAGGCGGCCCGGGGGGGTGGTCGGGGAATGGCGGTTGGAGCGATCTCTCTTTTCCATTCGCATCAGGTGCATGGCAGAGAGTTCGTCGGGGGAGAGTGATGTGGTGTCTAGTGGATCGAAGAGGGTGTCAAGTCGGGGGAGGTGAATTCGTCCGACGAGGTGGTGGAGGTGGTGTCAACGATGTTGTGGAAGAAGCGAGGGTGGGTAGGGGCCGATGTAAGTGCGGTCTTGTAGGGGGAGAGGATGAGGTCGAGTTGGAGGGTACGAATGAGGAGGTCGGCGAGGGTCATGGGGGGCTCGTGGATAAGGGCGGCCGCTAGGTCTTTGTGGCAAACGCGTTTAACGCGGGAGATGAAAGCGAAATCGCAGATGACGTCAAAGGGGATATGTTGACGAAGCGAGCGGACGTATTGCACAAAATGGTCTGTTGGTCCGGTTTGTTGAAGCCGGCATAATTGGTCGATATAGTCATCGACCGTTTTTGTGGGTGGAAGGTGGAGGTGATGAGGGTGGCCCACTCAAGGAAGGTGTGAGGCTGGAGACCGACGTGATGGCGATTAGACATTTCAGTGTACCACCAGCGAGCAGCGTTGTCTAGAAGTCGGCCGCCAGCGATGGGGAGCCAGTGGATGACGCGGATGCCGTGGAGGGAGAAGGCTTGTTGGAGTCTGGCCGTGGTGGTGTTAATGGTGGCGAGGGAGGATTTGAGGGCGGTCAACGTTTGGAGGATAGTCGCGAGTTCCGGGGTGGTGGTGCTCGAAGTTGGCTGATCGCCTGCAAGTTCGCGGGCAATGCTGTTGACGGAGTCGGAACAAAGATCAGACATGTTGATGGAAAGATTGGGCCATGGTGGGGGAAGAGGGGGTGGATGACGTGGCCGGAGAAAGTGCAGGCGGTAGCAGCGGATGTGATAGCGGCAGCGGCAGCGGCAATGGCAGCGATGTTGACGACGACGCGTTGGGAGGTCTTGGTTTGGCGTGGTGGCCTGTGGAGATGGGGGGGACAATTCCTATTTACAAGAATAGAGCGTCATCAAGTGATTTAGCAATGAAGGTAGCAGAGAATCGCAGAGCAAGAATTAATTTTGAGTAAATTAATTTGAATTTATTTGAAATGAATTCAAGAGTGTATTTTTCAAGAAAATACGAAAGCAAAATTTTTAGGAATTTCCAAATAAAGAAGGAAAAAAAAATAATTTCAAGAAAAATAAATTTTGACGAAATTTATTCGGATTTGCGTTCGAGGTAAAATTGTATAATTTCGAAAAGGGGTGATTAATTTCGAGTAAAAGAGATTAATTCAGTCGTGAATTAATCGAGTTTAGTCGAAATTAATTAAGGAGTTCAGGGGAAAAAAAGAAGGACGTACTTCTGAAAAGAGAATTTCGAAAAAGAATTGGTAGTCTCTTATCATGGTGTTGGATCCCGAGTCTTTATGGTTTTGTCTTTTGTTTTCGAACTCGCAACGAAGTTGCCTTGACTGGTGCCCCTCTTATGATTCACAAATGGATTGCTTTATTTTTCTCTGTTTTTTTATGTTTAACCTCCAATCCTTTTCTTCGAATTTCCTTTTTAAGCACTGATTCGGGAAAAGAATTCAACCCTGTATTACAAGACCCCGTATTTTCGAGCCTTCGAATTTTTTTTTTTTTGTTTTTTATCCAAGTTCACCCAGGCCAATTTGGCATGTGGTTTACCCGCTTGATCACAAAATCCAGATTTACTCAGGTTTTTTATTATATCAGAGATAGGTGCTTCCATTGTAATATTGGTTTTTCCAAGACTGATAAGTGTAGACAAGAATTTCACTTTATCGCCAAGCTCTATCTTCGAGGATATTCTCAAATTAATACAAATATCATGTACCAAGTTACAAATCCCACAATCACATTGAAAGCCAAATCGTATCACAGTGTTCAGAAAGCAGCATTGCACCAATATAACACCAAAGGAGAATCGTAGTACTGAAAGTCAATATCAATGAGAGCTTGCTCACTCCACCACCAACATATGTATCCAGTCTCTATCTCCCTACTTGGCGCTCGGGCCCCAACCTACTCCCTACACAGCTACTACTAGCCTACTAATTGACAATGCGACTGTTGACGTCAGCAACCTCCAAAGTACTTGAAGATGTCGCCCATGCAGACCATCGCCAATACCAGGTATGAGCCCTCACATCATCATCATCATCATCATCATCCTTCTCTCTCTCTCTTCCTTGTCTCTCTCCCATGTCTTCCCTTTGTACACCCGAAGACGACCCCTGCGCCTCATTGTACATCCAAGCCCGCCAACTATAGAGGTTGGGCTATGGCGCTGCCCTCAACAACGCCTTGCTCTCTGCACGACCGCACGTGCTTGCACCTCGCCGCTCAGCACTAGCAGCAGCCCACGAGCTTCAGCTCCAGCAGCACTGCCGCCAACATGCGAGTGTCCGAATGCCAGGCCAGGGAGCGAGCTCTTTCCTATATGGAAAGAGCCTGCCTAATTCGGCAGCCTGGCTGGACTGGCCTGGGCACAAAAGCTTCCGGTAGGCCCCAGGATGTTGCGCCTCTCTTGCAGCTACTGGGCCTCGTTCGGTTGGGCCTCCCAACTGTCTGTGTATGAGGCTGCGATTCTCGTCCAGAGCCTGCATCATTTTGGAAAGGCCTGGATGGTCTTGCTGCTCGGCCTGTGTTTTTCTCAACCAACTGGCGCAACGAAACTGCCTGGACCCCAAATACGAAATTGACAGTTGAGGGCCTCTCTTGATTTGTTAGGCCCGCCTTCACTTAGGGCGGTCACAGATGCAACAGGGGCCCCCTTAGGCCTGCCGAGGGTCTGACTCCTCGCAAAAATTGCAAAAAGTAATACGTGAATTAAAATAATGAGAAAAAGAATTAATTAGAATTATTTTTGAATTTCCAAAAAAAATATCGAAAAAGAAGTTAATTCATTGTAACGTATTTTCAAAACTTTTGAAAAAGAATTAATTAATTCGAACGAAAAGAATTAATTCTTTCTTAACGTATTTTTTCTTTTTTGAATTACAAGAATTTTGAAAAAGAATTAATGAAAATGATTTTTGAATTTCGAGGATGAAATGCTGAGAAAGAATGCTTACTCCTATGCATTTTCGAAATGAAACGGTTTTCACCTTTTTGCAGTCACAGATGCGGGCCCTAGAGTTCGATCCCCAGACCTCACTTTGCGCATGTACAGTATCGAGTCGACACCCGAGTGTTTGAACCCGTGACCTGTGTTCTGGTAGTTGTTTGTCGTCTGTCGTAGGTCTGTGTAGTGGTAGGGGTTCGATCTGTAGGTCTGTAGGAGTCACAACTTTGTAGAGGTCATAGTTGTAGGTATTATGAAAGGTCAAGGTCGTAGCTGCTACAGTCCTGAACGGTCAAGGTCGTAGCTGCTATGAAAGGCCAAGTCCACAGATTTCCGGAAGGTCCGAAAGTGGCCTTTCGAAGTGTCTCATGTTTAGCTAGAGGCAAGTGGGCAAGTGGTGCGCCCATCTGCGTTACGTCGGCAGTGTGACTGCATCGAGTTGGCAGTGCAAACCCATGCAGTCAGCGGTACCGGTCTTAGTCAGTCAGAGTCAAGTCAAGCAAGTATCGTGTGGGACTGTGTGCACCAAGGGTCTGGGAAAGGGGCAGACCAACGAGTTACAGAGGTATAAATCAAGAGGCAGTAAGCCATGCGGAAACGCTGCTACAAAGTCTTGTGCGAAGGTGGTCTGCAGGTTGGCCGAAGACGAAGTGGGCTGAAGAGAGACAACGTAGTCATAGTTGTTAGAAGTAGAGCGGCCATAGCCGCTGTAGTGGTAGAGGTTAGTGAACGTGTACAGGTGAGTGTGCGTGGGTGTATTCAGGGTGATCCAGAGTTGAGTGCGGGTGAACGGTGGTGTTGAACACAATGACGAGAGTTGTGATGTATAGGCGCTGATGCGCCATAGTTTGTTGAAGCGAGTTTACATCTGAACTGTGTTCTTGGTTGCTATATCTCCGAGCTTGGTGTGGGCGCTGCGCGCCAGTGTGAAACGCCATCTGTTTGCACGCATGTGAAGTGGAAGTGAACGTGAGTCTGATTGCATTGGTATCGGAGCCGGTTCCTGTTACCCCACGCGGTATAGTCGTTGCCAGCAGGGAAGGAGTCGCGCGCCAGTCAGGCGCCATTAGCCGAGGTGCACCATCGGAGAAGATCCGCCATAGCTGCGCTGCGGAGTGAGGTGCCGCATACCTGCACAGAACGACGAGAGAGAGAGAGAGAGAGAGAGAGAGAGAGAGAGAGAGAGAGAGAGAGAGAGAGAGAGAGAGAGAGAGAGAGAGAGAGAGGAGNGAGAGAGAGAGAGAGAGAGAGAGAGAGAGAGAGAGAGAGAGAGAGAGAGAGAGAGAGGAGCGATACAAGATTATTGTGCAGACCAGGAGAGAATGCGGCCATAGCCGCGGAGCTCGAACACAGGGTCACAAGAAAGAGGAAGGTGAAGTGAAGGAGAAGGCAGGAGAGACGAAGGAGAGAGAAGCCATAGCCGAGGAAGAAGAATGGAGAGACCAAAAAAAAAAAAAAAAAGGACATAGTCGGGGGTGCAGAGAGAAAGCAAGTGAGGAAGAAGAAAGGTTGACCACGAAATTTACCGAGCTGGAGTTGGCATATTCTCGCCAAGCCTTCAGCCTATCCCCTCGCCCTATGGATGTGCACTCACCTCGTGGTACTTGCTGAGTCTGTCTGTCCCTCCTTTCTGCATCAAGTCTCTTTTGTCCAGGTGATAGGAACTCTGTGTATGTGGTCATAGAGCTTTGTTGACCAAACCCACACGGGCTGAGTAGGGCTAAAGGCTGTGTCTGACGACTCAACTGACCCGGAGGACACGAACCATCCAAGGACCGGCACAGACCGGCGGGCTGCTCGATCTGGCACAATAGGCCCAAAATCTGAGTTGTGGGCTGCCCAACAAGCTGTCTACGTCTTGAGAGAACTTGCTGATCGCTTCGTCCTGTTTGCGACGTTAAATAATTCCTGAGGAGTTATGGGGGATCTCCTTAAATGCCTCCTGATCAGCAGTAAGTCCTGTAGTGACAGCCTTAGTTTAGGTCTAGGCTAGAGACCCTAGTTGACAGGATCTTTTTAAGATTATGTGGTCCTTAGATTGAGTCTGTCTTAAGTTAAGTCAGTTAGGGGGGTGAGTCTAAGTGGTGAGGAGTGAAACTGATTCTGGGTTGTACACCTTTCACCATGGTTGACACAGTAGTGGCAAGAGCACCAACCCTTACACCAAGGCTCAGGAAGAGCAGGCCGCTGCCGTCCTTAGAGAGAGAAAGGAGAAGCAGGCCAAGAAGGACTTGATTAAGCAGGCCAAGAAGTTGGTCGTGCAGGAGGAGCAGGCGGCGAAGAAGAAGTTAGAGTGGAAACTGCGTCTTATGAGGGAGAGGAAAAGAAGGATGGACGAGGCGAGCCAAATAGCGAAGGAGTTGGAGGTGATTAAAGAGCAAAGGGCGCAGATCTAGGCACAAGCTGATACACAGGGGAAATAAGATATTATCTCTAGAAACATTAAGCTCATGGCTAAGGCCTGGGATGAGCAGTATCAGTTTTCGAGAGCCCAGGACCACATGAGCCTACGGCAGAGGTTGCTGGCCAGTACCTAGACAGCTGTCCAGAGACTGCTTGTGTAAGAGTCTCTTTAGGTACTTCCCTCACAGGCGTGGCTGAAGAGTTGAAGGAGAGGATGCGTGCCTGGGCCAAGATGAAGAAGGATGCGAAAGGACAACTAGTTTTAGTAGATGTAGAAATTTTTAGAGGTAGAGTAGGGGCCCTTATAGACAGTGGGGCCACCCGTAGCTATATTAGTAGGAAAGCCCAACAGAAGTTAAAGCTAAACTTGAAAGCCCAAAAACTAGAAGACCCTATAGTCAGTATCCTCGCAGACAATCGCACTATGCGAGTCGACGATTACGTCGAGGAAGTCCAGGCGTACTTTCGCCTAGAGAAAGATGGGAAGGTGGAAAAAGTTCTCCATTCCTTGACTCTCCTCGTAGAAGATCGCCTTCCATTCGATATAGTCCTAGGGATGGACAGGGGAGAGGCAACAGGGGCCACACTCTATTTGAGAGAGCACGAGTGTAGGCTCCCTAGTCCCATAGGTGAAGTTAAGACTGCTCACCTGTTTCATGTGTTTGGAGTAGACAACACCCTGGCACATTGTTGCCTCAGTGCTCCCGCGTTCTCACGTTTAGTAAAGAAAGAGCAGTTAGAAGAACAGGTATTCGTAGCCTACGTGTGGCCAGTCACTGAGCCTAAGGAGGAGACACCCATAGACCCTGCTATTGCCAAGTTGCTGGAAGAATATACAGATCTAGTTAAGCTGCCTACAGGAGTAGTGTCGCGGCCGATCCAACATCGCATAGAGATAGAGCCTGGCATTAAGACCCCTAAGGGAGCGATTTACAGAATGTCCCCAAGGGAGTTAGAAGAGCTACGTAAGCAGTTAGACGAGCTCCTTGAGAAGGGTTGGATTAGGCCCAGTTCGTCCTCATTTGGAGCACCTGTTCTCTTTGTCCCCAAGAAAGAGGGAGAGCTCAAATATAGAGGTCTTATTGCTATCACAGTGAAGAATGCAAAACCACTGCCCCGTATAGATGATTTGTTGGATCGGGTGCAGGGCTGCAAGTATTTCTCGAAGATAGATTTAAAGTCCGACTATCATCAGATAGAGGTTCACCCCAATGATCACTATAAGACAACATTCCAGACTAGATATGGGCACTATGAGTTTGTAGTTATGCCCTTTGGACTAACCAATGCGCCAACGACTTTCCAGCGCTGTATGAACGATTTGTTTAGGCCGTGGTTAGATAGATTGGTTGTAGTATATCTAGATGATATTCTAGTGTTCAATAAGACCCTCCAGGAGCATGAGGGTCATCTAAGGCAGGTCTTGGAGAAGCTTGGAGAAGCTAACTTCAAGATCAACGCAAAGAAGTGCGAAGGGGCCAAGACACAAGTTTTGTACTTGGGCCACGTCCTAGATGGAGACGACGTTAGACCTGAAGAGAACAAAATTGCAGTGATTAGAGATTGGCCAACGCCCCGCACATTGACAGAGTTGCGGTCGTTCTTAGGCCTAGCTAACTACTATAGGAAGTTTGTCAGAAACTTCTCCACCATCGCTGCACCCCTTCGCAGGTTGCTAAATAAAGAGGCAATCTGGAAGTGGGACAAGGACTGTACATCAGCCCTGAAGAAGCTAAAGCGGGCGTTGATAGAGTATCCAGTCCTTAAGGTAGCCGATCCGTCCCTGCCTTTCGTTGTTACCACTGACGCGAGTCAGTACGACATAGGTGTTGTTTTATAGCAAGATGATGGCAATGGATATAGGCCCGTGGAGTTCATGTCCGCGAGGATGCCTTCAGAAAAGGTGGCGACGTCCACCTATGAGAGGGAACTCTACGCTCTCAGGCAAAGCATTAGATCACTGGAAGCACTACTTGCTTGGGAGGCACTTCAAAGTCTATTCAGACCACGAGACTCTACGGTGGCTGAAGACGGAGGCCAAGATAACACCTAAGCTTACTAGGTGGGCCGCTGAGTTAGATCAGTATGACTTTGAACTTAAGCTAGTTAAAGGGAAGTACAGCGTAGCAGCGAACGCTTTGAGAAGGAGAGCTGATTACTTTGGGGCAATAGTTCACGATCTGGATATATGGAGAGACCTGCAGCAGAAAGTTAGAGAGACATATGCACAAAACCCTATCTATAGTGACCTCCTCAAGAGAGTTAGGGAGGCCCCAGAGTCCAAACCAAACTACCGCACTACTGATGGCTTATTATTCGAGAAGACTGATGTAGTTGACCGCCTGTGCGTTCCCAACAGTGAAGAAATCCATAGTTTGATCTTAGGGGAATGCCATGATACATAGGGACACTTTGGTTGGCAAAAGACACTAGCCAACCTCATGCGAGCGTACATCTGGCCTGGTATGAAGGCGGACTGCATAAAGTATGTCCGCAGTTGTAAAGTCTGTCAGCGAAACAAGACTACTACGCGAGACCCTCTTGGTAATCTTAGACCCTCGCGTATTCCTGACAGACCCGGAGATTTTGTGTCCATCGACTTTATGGATACTCAGGTCAAGAGTAGGCATGGCAAAAGTCACGTCATTGGTCATAGTAGATAGATTTAGCAAGTATGCAGTTTTTGTTCCTTTGCCCGCAGAGGCACAAACAGACTTAGTAGCTCAAAAGTTTTTTGACCATTGGGTCAGTGAGCATGGTATACAACTATCGATAGTTAGTGACAGGGATACCAGATTCACTAGTCAGAACTGGCAGGAGCTGATGAAAGTTTATGGCTCAAAGTTGCTGATGTCATATGGTCGTCATCCTGAGACTAACGACCAGACTGAACAGATGAACAAGCTCTTGCAACAAGTTCTTAGAATGTACATTAGGCTCGATCAGATCAACTGGGATGAGATGCTCCCAAAGGTAGCCAGTGCCTACAATAACAACGTGCACTTATCTACGTGTCGCACTCCCAATGAATTGCACAAGTCCTTCAGACCGCGCGGACCGTTTGAGGGATTTAACCGAGATCAGATTCAGAGGCTACCGCCCGATACACGAGAGTTTGCGATACAGCACGAGAAAGAGATAGCTACACTTGTTGACAACCTCAGGAAAGCCCAACACCGAATGATAGAGCAAGCTAACAAGCATCGTCGCCCCTCAGAGTTTCAAGTAGGCGACTTAGTCTGGGTCAAGTCAAAAGAGTTTGCTCCTGAGGAGAACATCTCACAAGAAGTTGTTACCTGCGTATAGAGGACCGTGGCCAGTCCTAGAAGTCAAGGGCGGAGAGGATGGACCGTCCTATACTATTGAGATTCCAGCACACCTCCACACCTACCCAGTCTTCCATGTGTTGTTGCCTTGCGTTACAAGTCAACAGTTTCCATCACACAGATCTACGATTCCTCCAGATATGGATGGAAGATATCACATTGAAGGGACAGTAGGTGAGGATGTCTTCAGGACGGGAGGTAGAGGTCGTCCCCATAAGCAATACAAAGTCAGATTTGCCTATCAAGAGCCTGAAGACGACCGCTGGTTCATGCGAACAACACTTCTAGAGACAGCTCCCGATATAGTCCGAGCTTACGAAAGAGATAAGAAGGGTAAAGGTCCTGCCGTAGACTGGAGTATTCTCGGAGGACCTCGAATTTAGGCCGGCGGGAGTGAAACGATTTTCACCTTTCTGCCATCGCAGATGTGGCCCTAGAGTTCGATCCCCAAATCTCACTTTGCCCATGTATAGCATCGAGTCGACACCCGAGTGTTTGAACCCGTGACCTGTGTTTTGGTAGTTGTTTGTCGTCTGTCGTAGGTCTGTGTAGTGGAGGGGTTCGATCTGTAGGTCTGTCGATTAGGAGTCACAACTTTGTAGAGGTCGTAGTTGTAGGTGTTCTGAAAGGTCAAGGTCGTAGCTGCTACAATCCTGCAAGGTCAAGGTCGTAGCTGCTACAGTACCCGAAAGGCCAAGTCCACAGACTTTCGGAAGGTCCGGAAGTGGCCTTTCGAAGTGTCTCACGTTTAGTCAGAGGCAAGTGGGCAAGTGGTGAGCCCAACTGCATTACGTCGGCAGTGGGACTGCATCGAGTTGGCAGTGCAAACCCATGAAGTCAACGGTACCGGTCCCAGTTAGTCAGAGTCCAATCAAGCAAGTACCGTGTGGGACTGTGTGCACCAAGGGCCTGGGAAAGGGGCAGACCAATAAGTTATAGAGGTATAAATCAAGAGGCAGCGCTCAACCATTCATTCATTCGCTGCGTAAGCCATGCGGAAGCGCTGCTACAGAGTCTTGTGCGAAGGTGGTCTGCAGGTTGCCCGAAGACAAAGTGGGCTGAAGAGAGACAACGTAGTCATAGTTAGTAGAAGTAGAGCGGCCATAGCCGCTGTAGTGTTAGAGGTTAGTGAGCTTGTACAAGTGAGTGTGCGTGGGTGTATTCAGGGTGATCCAGAGTTGAGTGCGGGTGAACGGTGGTGTTGAACACGGTGACGAGAGTTGTGTACAGGCGCTGATGTGCCATAGTTTGTTGAAGCGAGTTTACATCTGAACTGTGTTCTTGGTTGTCATATCTCTGAGCTTGGTGTGGGCGCTGCGCGCCAGTGTGAAACACCATCTGTTTGCATGTATGCGAAGTGGAAGTGAACGCGAGTCTGATTGCAGAAAATTTTGAAAAAGAGTATTTTTGAGAAAGAAATGTTGAGATAGATAGTTGATGAAGTATTTTCGAATTTTCAAAATTTTTTAAATGAATCCTAGAAATAAATAAATAAATAAATAAAGCAGTAGATGAGTTCTGATGTAAATCGAGGGCGGAGCGATCCTATCTACGATTGAATGGGTGGTAGCGTGGTAGGTAGGG
>BFEA01000037.1:1571733-1584569 GCA_003427395.1 Chara braunii
AAAGATCGCGCGGGGGAAGAAGCGCGCGGGCTGGAGGTAGCGGCGCGCGGGGTATCATGCGGGAGGTGGGAAGAAGGTGGGGGAAGCGGGAGCGGGGTCGGGATCGGGGAGACAGGACGAAGGTGGGGGAAGAGGGATCGAGATCGGGGGGACAGGAAGAAGTTGGGGAGGGAGGAAAAAGGATTGCACTGGGGGAGGGAAGAAGATAGCGCGGGGGTCGGGAGTCGGGGGATCACGCGGGGAATCAGGGTTGGGGAATCGCAGTTGGGAAGGGTGGAGGGGTTCCGCGTGGGGGATCGCGAAGTCGCGGGAGGGCGGGGAGTGGGATTGGGTAGGCAGCGGGGGGGAATAGCGCGCGGGAAGAGAGGTGGAGATGGCGCGTAGGAGGAAGGGGGAATGAAGACGAGGAAGACGAAGAAGAAGGAGGGATGACGACGACGAGGAGGAGAAGGAAGAAGAACAGGGGGGGAAGGAGGGTTGAAGACGACGAGAAAGAACAAGAATCGAGAGAGGAAAGGAGGAGGAGGAAGAAGGAGGAAAGGTAGCAATGACGATGATGATGAGGGGAAGAAGAAGAAGAAATGAGGGGGGAGGAGAAAAAAAGAAGGTTTATTGGTCACTTACCTGCGCGTCAGCTTCGGGATCGGTGGCGTTGCAGCAGCAACGAGGGAGGCAGCGAGGTGCTGACGTGGCAATGGTGACGACAGCAGGTACGAGGCGCTGATGTGGCAGCGATGACGACGACGAAGATGATGATGATGGCGATGATGGCGATGATGTGGCAACGACGGCGATGATGACGGAACAGGGCAGGAGGGAGGGCCGAAGCCGCTCCAATACCAGTGTGACGAGGCAGAGACAGAGTGGCGAGGCTGAGGGAGAGAGAGAAGAGAGAGAGAGAGTGTGAGAGCACACACACACACTCACTCGACTCAGACACAGACTCGACTCAGACACGGACTCGACTCAACACGACGGACGCAGACACGACGTGGCAAAGTCCCGAAGTCGCAAAGTTGCAATCTTGGATTCCAAACACAAAGTCGCGGCAAGTCACACTGAAGCACAAGCACAGAGGCCAAAGACTGAATGCCCCAACGGGGCTCGAGTCTGGTCTTAAGTACCGGACTCAGGCTCAGTCTGGAGGGCCGACGTGCGGCCTGCCTCAGGACTGAACTGAGGGTCACAGGTCTGAGTCTGGGCGCCAGAATGCCGGATGGCGCCAAGTGTTGAAATCCGAAAGTGCCAAAGGAGGGATTTGAAAACGGGCGCCAACAGTCAGAAACCGAAGAGCAGGAAATAAAATAAAATAAAATAAAATAAAATAGCAGGCTGGCGGGTGGTACCCCACGGACCAGGGATCGAGCCCTGGGTGAGTCTGTAACACCACGAGTAAAGAGGGCAGTTCCACAGGCAAGAGTCGTGTCCCAGAGGCAGGAGACACAGTCCACAGTCAAAAGTCATGTTCACGAATGAAAAGTCATGACCCAAAGGCCCAAGCAGCAGCAGACCAATGGAAATTCGGGAAGGTTCCAGGCTTGACATTCAGAAGCAGACAGGCCGTGGGGATGTGGTACCGGAACCAGTCAGGACCCAAGAAACAGAGGCTGGCACGAGTTGAAGTGCAAACCAAGACTATAAAAGGACTGGCCAGCCTCCCATTCGGGCAGATTGCTCATTCACGAGAAGTGTGGAAGTGCTGGTGCACTTTTGTGCTGATGTGAGGGGCAGAGCGCTGAAGCCAGAGTGCTGCACTAAGAGAGAGAGAGAGAGAGAGAGAGAGAGAGAGAGAGAGAGAGAGAGAGAGAGAGAGAGAGAGAGAGCTCTGGCAGGGAGAAGGCAGCCATAGCTGCGCCAACGCAGAGTGTTAGTAGTGGACTTCAGATATATAGTAGGCTTATCAGTGGGTATATTCAGAGTAGATCTTTGAGTGGACGTTAGTGAGTGTGCATGCATGTAGGGAAAGAAGATATAGCGAGGACATAGCTTGAGAGAAGATCAGTAAGGAGAGGGGTTACGCAAGAGAGAGAAGAGCAGAGAGGAAGAGATAGATACCTGAGAGCTTATGCTGGTTACTGGTTAACGATATGCGCTGATGAGCGCTGGTGACGTGAACTCTTATTGCACTTGTATAACTTGTTGGAATTCATAAGTTGCGTTATCTGGTCTTAATCTCTCTGGTCTTCAGTGTGAACTTCGTGTGATCTCACATATGCATGAGGTGTGAATATGTGCGCTCACTGGTGTTGAACTAAGAGGTTCATAGCAGTGAAGTGGCGAGGGGAAGGAAAAAGACTCCTGCATACTTCGTTGAACATTTGTTTATGGTTGTTCAGGGTTGTTGACAACGCGGTTGTGATTCTTGGAAAAAGTATTCCGGATTGCTTGGAGGAGGACGGGGGATTGGAGAATTGAAATTCGTTTTTCTGTTCTCTGTGTTTTTTGAGCTTCCGCTGTGCATATCTCCTCTCCGGTTTTGTGTGGATTTGCCTCCTTCGAGTCTACTCTGCAATTGCATGTGTGAATGGGAACGTGTGAATTCACTGTGGATTGAAGCTCAATTGGGTACATAACACAGCCATGGCAGCCACAATGGCCAAGTCTGTACTCATTGTGTTCTCTCTTGACTGTGTTGGTATTTAAGCTTATTGCCTTGGTGTACGCTAGGGCGTTTTCCTCCTCCTTTACCTGCTCCTGCTCAACGTGCAGCAGCTACAAAAAGCACTAAACCGAGTTAAAGGAAGAGCAGCAGCTGTACTCGTCTGTGGCCCCAGTGTGGCAATCTCTTCAGTACACACCGCATGTCAAGAGCCTCCTCCTCTTCTTCTCTGATTCTTTTTGTCCCCTCGTCCCTCCTGCTTCTCTT
Organism: Chara braunii; assembly: GCA_003427395.1. Taxonomy (NCBI): domain Eukaryota; kingdom Viridiplantae; phylum Streptophyta; class Charophyceae; order Charales; family Characeae; genus Chara; species Chara braunii. Next base: position 1,574,600 of record BFEA01000037.1, read on the forward strand.
TCTTTTCTTTGTCTCCTCCTCCACATCCTCCCTCCTCCTCTTTATCCTCTTTTCTCTTCTTTGCCCTTGTCCCTTTCCTCCACTGGATTCTCTTTCTTTGCAAGGTCTCCTGTACTTTTTCCATCCCTAAGTTTTGCACACTTGAGGCGAAGAGCATAGGGGGAAGAAGAGGAAGCGGAAAAGGGGCTCGAGGAAGACGGACATAGTGATCATTTCGAACATGACATAATCGTCCATAGTGACCAGTGTTGGTTCTCATACCACTAACTACCAAACATTGACTTTCCCTTTGCTGGCGATCTACGCTTGTCTATGGTTCTACAGTTCAGACTTCGCCAGCAGCTTTCTTTACAGATGGGCTCTGCAGTGGTATCTAGACTTACTACCAACTCTAGCATCGACTTCCCCTCTGCTAACGACAATCAACACTTCTTGAATTACTGTACACTGCTGCCCGTACGTCTTCAAGATCGCAAACAGGATGGTGTGCCAGCCGTGTGCCGGCTCCCTGCCTGAGAGAGTGGCCTGCAGCTTAGGGAACTGGGTTGTACACCCTTGTAAGATGCTCAAGATGTGAGGACTTGGCAACTCGTATGCATGAACGGCAGTCTACATCACCTTCAGGAGTTAACCACACTCTGGATTTGCCGGATCACAGGCCAATAGGAGGGTTGTTTTACGAGTCCCCCCTCCTGTGGCCCATGTAGCTACTACTGCTTCAGATTGCTTGTACCATGCTGACCTACCTATCTGCTGATACGATCCGGTTGAAAGGCCAGAGTGCACATCAGGATCTATTTAATGTCGTAAACAGGATGATGCGGTGAGCGCAGCAAGACCCTAACATGAATGCATCAACTGACGCAGGACCTAATCTATGACTTAACAACCAGCGGTCCAACATCAAGCAACAAGCAAGCATTACCCGGCACAAGCCACATGCAAGGATATGGTTTTCGAAGCAATTCACTACAAAATATTCCACTGTTGGTCCTCTGATTCACCATGCAAACAGGCCGCGCCAATCACCAGCCGGTATTATCCAGCAAACAAAGCGCTCTCCAAGTGCTGCTGAACTCCCACCTCACCAGTTGACCACTCTGCCAGGGGTCAACGCGTCAACCTGTGGGCCAACCAAGTTGCACTACACCGGGAAGACAATGAGTGTCGCTCTGATAACAAACTGCAATGAGGACTGCAATGAGGCCTGCAATGAGGCCCGGTGTCAAATCACCATCTTATGCCACAACGAGACACACTTCAGCATACAAGTGATGGAAACTCAAAACACAAGATATGAAAACTCAAAAAGTTCATGGAAATCAAAGTCGTATACAACAACTTTGTCTGCACACATTGGGCGGCTATGGCCGCCAGCCAACAACAACCAAGAACTCTCTCTCTCTCTTCCTACCCTCCAGCCGTTCTCTCCAAATATCTTGTGCCTCCTCGCTTATGCTATGCTGCAGCTATGGCACCTGGTGCCCATGGACTACGGCTACACTCGGCCTCACTTGCTGCCTCAGTCGTTACTTGGCCACCTGCAACCCTCGCACTTCGACCCGTTCGCTTGATGCAAGGCCCTCTGTTTCAAATTTGGGCCTCTTTATGTCATCAATAACAAACAAGAACGCAATAAGAGTCAATGAATGGTCCATCTTGCGTGATCTGTGCTGCAGGACCTGGAGAGGTGAACGCAGAATTCTTAATGAAGATGGTTAAAGCGACCCACATAGTCACCGATGGCAGTATGAACATGGATGAGGTACTCGGTTTATGCTACGCACTATCCGCAATGAAAAAGGCAGGGAGTTTGATGAGAGATGAATCAGAGAAGACGGAAAATGACAACACTTGTCAGGGGAAATCCTTTTGGGAGGTGAGGGCAAACTTCAGGGAGAGGAGAGTTGTCAATGACCTCCTGTCAGCCGGAGGGATCAAGGCATTGCAGGCAGCAGCAACATTGTGGAAAATTTTGGGAAAGAAAGCAGGTAAAACAGGAAGTGAACGATGGAGCAAGAGAATGGGGGATGCGGAGAAGCTGGCTGTGGTGGATATGGTAATTTCTGCTGGAGCTGTTGGGTTGAAGATAGCAGATGCCATGATTGATAAGTTTTGGTGGAAACTGGGGTGCAGAACTGAAAGGCTGGGCTCTGTGGCTGGAGGGCTCTCGAAGAGTGACAATCTCTGGGAGGTGGAGCTGCTAGGCAGGCTGGTGGTGCTTGGGGGTGAGCTTGCACTCGGTATGGGAGAGGAGCTGAGGGACCTGGTGACGGAGCACAGTGGGGTAAGCGTCAATTCTTTGGAGTTCGTGGGAAGCAACGGGGAAGAGAAGCGGCTGGCAGTGTTAATGGGCTCTCTCACAGGTGTAGCAGGGAAGGAGGGACTGGTTACAGCTTGCCATCTTATCGGACTGGAAGCAATGAAGAGAAAAACAGCGATGGCAGGAGGAATGACATCAGCATGGACTGATCTCAATGGATATGTGTCAATGATCGAAGAACTCAGTCTGTTAACCTGCTTAGAAGAGCTTGGGGGTAAGCGTGCCAGATATATAGGCGGAAGTCTCCTCCTTCTGGAATCCCTAGGCGAGACAGGGGGTGGGGGGAGAGAAGGGGCAGGAGGGACAAGAGGTGAAGCAGTAGAAGGGCGAGGAAAAGGAGGGAAAGCAGGAGGCAGTGGTGCTGATGAGTCCGAAAATATCCTCCTTGCTGAAATCTTTGAGCTGTGCGGATTTGCAGGCCTCCAGATTGGGGTTCATCTGCTAGGCCTCGGCAAGCGAAGGCTTAGCGAGAAGAGCTCTCATAAGGTAAACTGTGAGGAGCAGATCCGAGGATGGAGTGCTCTCAACAGCGGAGGTGAAGGACTAAATCGAATGACGAGAGAGACTAGCCGTGAAGAGTCACCTATGAGTCAATGTCAGAAGCTTGCTGGAGTCCAGGAGGGGGGCCATGAAGAACCGCCTGCTAGTCAAGGTCAGAAGGTTGCAGGGGGGGAGGAGGGAAACGAGGATGTAGAGAATCTGAAAGCCAAGTGTGTGGAAGGAATGGCAATGGCTGTGAATCACCCCATCATGCCAGTGGATATTGCACACCCCAGCAAGGCATGGAATCAGTTAGATGTGCACAGGGCGGGTTACGCTGCAATGGACGGCGCAGCAGAGAGCCTTCACAGCAGCAAGGAAGAGACAGGGTCGCTGTTTTCCTCAGCACCATCATGGTCATCATTGGAGGTTGAGGACAAAAAGTCCAATTTACAATCAAGAGTCCAGGAGGAGGAGGAGGGAGATCAACGGAGTGACGTTGAGTGTGTCACTTGTTTGAGGTGCAATATGCACAGACACACAGAAACAAACAATAGCATAACCATCTCCCGGGCAATGGCGAGTGGTGAGAGGAAGTCGCGGGGCAGCACAGCGCCGAAGGAGAGTCCGTGCAAGTCGTTGATGCAGAAGCTTGTTGCACTGAAAGAAAAAGGGTGCGAAGGCGATGTGCTGAGAACCATTCTCACTTGCAAAGGGAGGGATGTAGATGCTTTGAAAAAAAGTAATTGGCTGATGACAGATTTTATCTTGAGATGGGCTCTTCATCAACGGTGGGAAAATTTGAGGTCATTACTAGGTCACGGAGGCGTGGTTGCTCGATCAGTGCATGGCGGATCCAGTGACAAATTGAGAGTGACCTATATTATCTTACAAAAGCTTGACCGGCTCAGAAGACGTCAGATTGGGAAGTTGCTGACACTTTTGTGGCGTGAACATGGTGTCACGTGCGTCTCAGAGCAAATTGGCACAGGTAACCATCACTTAACGGCGCGGATAATTTACAGGCGAGGCATGAGCACGAGTTCAGAAGTGAGAGAAAAAACGGATGAAGAAGTTGAAGCAGCAGCAGGAGAACGAGATATTGAAGACGATGACAGTGACGTTGGTGAAGGAGAAGACGGCGAGGAGGAGAATGGAGTTTTACAGCGCATTGTGGGGGAGAGAATTGTGTTGCGCTTTCATGGTGAGAAAGCTGAAATGGGTGCGGCTTGGTTCAGTTCCAAGTTCAAGGAGCTCGGTCGATGGGATTATGGTCCAGACATTGTCTTTGACGTGCACTTGGCTGTGAAAGGTGGTGGTCGCTCAGGGTCATCTCCTGAGGATGCGATCAGCTGCATGGTGAATATGGCTAACAGGCTCAGACTGACAGCTGAAGAAGTTGTGGTTTTTGCTGACACTACCATGGACTCTGACCGGCATTCTCCAATCCACATCACCATCAACCCCATCACCCACCGAGGTGGTGAGGTTTTGCCAATTGAGTATAGGGCTGCTACAGCTGCACCTGCTGCTTATGCTCATTCTGCTCCCACCCATCTGCTGGGGGCAACATGCAATGGGAGTGTTTGGGATTGGCAAAATTGGATCTGGGCAGTTGCAAGTATGGTTTTCTCTTGCTTCCGTGGTGGTGACTGTTGCGCAGAGGTGTTCACTAACATGAAAGCAGTCATGGTTGACCTGGTATCTCACGCGATTCTTGTGTGTACGGTAGGAATGGTGGTCCTCCTGGTCTTGGCCTTGTGGTTGCTATCTGTTCTAGTTATTGCAAGCAGCCACATCCCTTCTAGGCATGAAAATGGCAGCTTTGAAGGCAGTGAAGGATTCCAAATGTGCGCAACTGAATATGGGAACGAGGAGGACACAAGGGTGGAGGAGGAGGGAAGTTGTCATTCCCTCCCACTGTGTTCAGGGCCATTCCTGATGGATGATGAGGAGACAGAAGTCCATGGTGCTGATTTAGAAGATAATGAGAAGGAACATGATGTCCAGTTGCAGGATGGTCGCTACTATTTTGAATTCGTTCACAGACTCAGTCCGCCCAGAGTAGGAACACAGGAAGAGTCTGCACTCTGGAGCCAACGAAACAAGGGTAATGTGACGATTAGTGAGGAGGCCAGCAGGGGACTTAGAATTGGTGGGATTCCCCTTGGTGTGGGTGTCTGCATGGTTGGTGAAAGGAGGAATGCCCCTGATGTGAGAAAGGTGCCATGTCAAGTGCCAGTGCCTGCCAGCCTTCACGGTGATCAACAGCGCAGTGTTGGCCTCAGCAGCAGTCTTGGAATGGAAGGTTGTAAGCATATATGTGATGGAATGGTTTGTGATGTGGATCCCTGGTTCCCATCACCTGATGCGCCAACAGAGGTTGCTGCTGTTGCCTGTGATAGGAGGGACCCGCAGGAACATCTATGCAAGGAAGACCACAGATCTATCAGCGCGGTTGATGAAAGACGTGTTTTCAGTGGTATAGCTGACTCTTGGTCTCAAACGCCGGTAGGGAGTGCCGATCTCCACGATCTTGAGAATTATGTGATGCTCTCAGAGAATGATGCCACAACAAGGGTTGCTGGTGAGTGCAATACATCTCAAGGGGAGAGGAACATGCTGACAGCTCAAGGGGGCAAGAACAGCAGTGGCAGTGACAACATTCAAGCAGTTCCAGTGGAAGAGGGAAGGAGAAACAGCACAGCAAAAGATCACTTTGTTAGTCATCCTCCTGTGCATGCGACCGGGAGCCGGGGCAAGGCCATCCTATCAGTGAGTGACGACAACCCCAGTAGTTCAGGCTCAATCGTGTCCTCTTTTGATCCGCTTCTGACTGAAGATGTTCATCAGAATCATAATTATCTTCATCATCACCAAGCAAGTAGTGACAATGAGGAGCAACGACTCACTTCTTTGCCGGACAAGTGGACTATCTCGGAATCTAGCAGCCTCATCCAGGGGGACATCATGACATTAGGATGTCATTTGCAGCAGCAGACACAGGAGGTGGACAAGACAGGGGAACCAGTAACAAAAGCACAGACTCATGCTATTATTCATGGCATCGAGCATTTGGTGGAGATGTCCAGGACCGGGGTAAAACATCCCCTACCATTGACAGTAGTTGATGGAGAGGTAAAGGTTCCTATTGCCAGGGAGGGGCTTATCACATTTGACGAGATAGACTCCAATGTAATTGTTGACATCAGAAAGGAGAAAACACGCACAGAGCTATCATTGGTACTGCACAAAGACACAGACGTCAGAAGCCAAAATGCAGAACACAACTTGCACGTTAGCGAAGTACGAGCTTGGCAGGGTCATGACCAGCTGTTGGCTGCTGTGCAAGTCCAAACGGAGGAGGCAAGAGGGGGAGTGGGAGGTAGGGTTAGCCACGGCAAACCGAGGGTAGACATCAGTCATTTGAATAACATACTAGCAGGATCCATAGCGGCACTGATCCTTATCAACAGGTGGACATGGATGACAGAGACAACGGACGCTGAGGCCGTCATAGATGCCAAGCAGGAGAGTGGATGTAGAATAGCAGCAGCAACGGAGAAAGTGGTACAGATCGGAACCAGAGTTATATTACAGCGCATAGAGACTGGAGGGGTACCAGTCATAGGAGGAGGTGGAGGAGGAGGATGCAAGGAGACTGAAGTAGTGCAAAAAGGTGGAGATGCAGTAGTAGGAGGTGAGGAGAGCCATGGGGGGGGGTATGACATACCAGAAATTTCCTCGTTGGCAAAGCGAAACGTAGAAGTGGGTTTGGACCTAGAGAGGGGAATGGCAGCTGGCAAAAAATTGCTAGAGGAGGAAAGCGTAGACGCTTGGGAGCTGGACACCATTCCTTGCAATTTGACAGACCTAATCCTGTGTTCAACCGGTGCCAATCAGCCTGATTTTTACGAGCTCAAGGGATGGGACTTCCGTGAAGACAACAAGCCTTCTTCATCGTATTCGGTGCCAGAAAGAAGTTGCATGGAATCTGAAACAGAAGAGCCTAAAGTTTTGGAGGGAATGGACATGGGAAGAGCACAAGATCTGAAAAGTTTGGTGCTGTATCCAATCGGCGCCGCTCAGCCTGATGGCAATGTGCCACTTAATCTGGAGGAGAGTGAGGGAAGCATCGACTCCTTTCCATGGAATCCTGAGACAGAAGGCAGTTGTGTGGACTCCAAGATTGAAGCACTTCAATGGTTGGGGAGGATGGACATGGACAGAGTACAGGTAAGCACAGAGAGGCTCCCAAGCGATGTGGATTTGTCTGGCGACTTTTCTGAGACGAGCACGTCGACTTTTGGTGCAATCAGTTCGGATTGCTTTGAAAGCAATCTTAACAATCTGGGGAGTCAATTACCACATCAGGGAAGTAGGGTCATTGACATGGCTGGGGAACAATCAGGGACTACAGCAGCAGAGATAGGCTTCTTTGGGGTCGGTGTTCAGACTGAGCCTGAGTACGATGTGTTGCATGGAGCTGAAGCCAGCAACAGGTGGCTCCAGAGAGAATCAAACTACATTGCACACAAAGTGAGGCGGAAGAAGGACAGGCATGGGGACCTGTGTGCAGCAGTATTGTGCAATGATGAGGCAACAACATCAGAATTAGAGAGGAGGTCGCACCCCTCGACTACAGCATCATTGCTGTCAGTCACAGCATCGTCTGCTACATCCGACCAGGAACTGTTTGAGGGGTCAGCATCAGCCTCCCAAGATCCGTATGACTCGTCAGCGTCATCGACAGCCTCCACTCAAGAAGTATTTGAGTCATTTCCAGAGCATTCCGATGTTATGGAGGACAGAGGGCGTGTGAGCATGGTGGCACCATCAGAGGAGAACGGGGACAAGGATGAGCAGGACAAGAGTGGAGCAATCCATTCCAGTCAGCGGAACCGTGGAGAGGAGAACAGAGATGCGGAGAACACTCAATACAAAGTGACAAGTTTAAGTAAAGCATACGGGATCAGCAGCTGCCAGAGGATGCGAAGAGTGCATTACAGATCTCAGGACAGCATTGAATCAGACGAGCCAAGCTCAAACAGAGGAGGTGAAATCAGCAGCCTTATGGCAAACACAATCTGCTGGGTTGAGCAGGACAAAGTGCTGCTTGAGTCTCTTTTGTATGGAGGGGAACCAGGGTGCCAGTTGGCCAAGAAGTTATGCAGACATGAACTACATAATGAGGAAGTTGACTTTGACTTAACAGCTATGCATGGGATAGAAGAGATCTACGAGTGCAGTACAGACTACAGCAGTCGTGGTCAGGAAGGTGACGAGGATAAGTACAAGCATGAGGGTAGGCGCGAGGAGTTGGGATGCAGCAGTAGTGGGGAAGTGAGAGACTGGTGGAAGAGAGATCTGGAGTGGGGAAATAAAGATAATTGTGAGAAACCAAGATCAGAAGAAAGAGGAGAAGGAAGAGGTATGGTAATGGAAGCGAAGGAAAGAATACGAGTGGTTGAGCAGGGTGGCAATAAGAGCGACAATGAGTCCAGGGATGGAGATGGTGATGAGAATGAAGGTGATGATGATGTGTATGAGGAAGAACGGTCGGAGAACGAGATGTTGGAAAAGGCTAAGCACAAGATCAGTGATGATGTTGCTGATGATGTCAGTGATGCCAATGAGCTTAATCCTCATGCTAATCATGCTATTGAAGAGGGTGATACTAATCACACAGGCGATGCTGATTCTACTTTCGCAGCCACTTCTCCTGCTGATAGTGGTGATAATAATGATACTGATGAGCACGAAATCAGTGATGCTGCTTCCCATGATGTCATTGATGTCAATGAGCTTGATGTTTATCCTAATCATGCTATTGATGACGGTGATACTAATATGGCAGGTGATGCTGATGCTGCGTTTGCAGCTACTGCTGGTTATGATGATGACGATGATGACGATAATGATGATGACAGCAATAACAGCCATAACACCAATGATGATGATGATGATGATGATGATGATGAGGATGATGAGGATGATGGTCATGATGACGATAATGTTGGTATGCACTATAGTATCAACGATGAAACAACGTCCCATGTTTCCGTACACAGTGAGGGGATGCTTGGTGAGCTGTCAGCATACAGCTCATGTAGTACAGCCTCAGAATCTGAGGCTGGGATGACCTCTGCATCTTCAGACAGCTCCACATGCCATTGCACATCTGCTGGTGGCTCAGAGAGTGGTTCATTCTCGTGTTTAGAGGAGGATGAACGATCGAATACAACAAAATGGATGCCATCCTACTGCAGGGATTCGCGGAAAATCCCCTTTCATGAAGTGATTTATAGATCGAATGCATGCCCAAGTGTTTCAATGTCTGAGGCTGGCACAAGCACACTTTCTGAATGGAACCCTGTTAACGAGTACTGGGTGCATGATGAGTTGGAACATGATGTCTGCAATCACCGATTTGAGGAGGACAAAACAGGCCAGCCGGATGTTGTAGCATGGAAGGTGGAGGGATCAATGAACCGCAAATACCGAGGGCAGAACACTTGCTTGTTTGGTGAGGGTGACCTGGTGAAGCAGTACTACAAGATGAAAGAGAAGCAGGTCATCACGTCCAAGGTGTTGTGTGTGGCAGAAGATGAAGGCATGGACAAGGGGCTTGTTGTGACTGCTAAGAGGAAGAGTAAAAGGAAAACCGAGGACGTGCACGGCTGGAAAGAGTCTACAACAGTCGCTGTGCCAGTCTGGTGTAAAGATGACAACTGCATGACTACATATGCAGCAAGGGTGCAGGTCACCGATAGGGTTTCGGAAAAGGTTGTGAAGTTCTGGGGGAAGGCAGAGGGAGAGGATGGACGGGAGGCAAGGGACTGTTTGATGGTAGAAAAAACTACCAAAGTGGTGAGAGTCACAAGAGTTGGTCTTGGAGTAGAGAGCATCCCTGAGGGGATGTAACGCGATTGGAGGTGATTGAAATCACACTACGATTATTCAACTTGTCATGTATGCAAACAGCGAAACAGCAAATTGGCGACAGGCGCCCACTCAGTACTCAAGATATCGTATCCACATAAGAGTTCTCTTCAAACTGGCTATGGCGACTGAGCGCCCACACAACTCACTGTTCGCACTCTGGATCACCCTGGATGTCCCACACGCAACACTCAGTATCACACTTCACACACACACATGCTAGGC
>BFEA01000037.1:1591820-1632122 GCA_003427395.1 Chara braunii
TGTGCTGCATTGGTCTGCCTTGTGTCCCTGGCCCATGGTGCACACAGTTCCCCCCGTGGTACTTGCTGGACCGGACTGGTACTTTCTAGACTCTCTCCAACATGGGCTTGCTTTAGTCACACCACTTGCCCACTTGCCTGCACCACTTGACCACTTGCCTGCACCACCTGACCTTGGCTGCACCACTTGACCACTTGCCTGCACCACTTGACCACTTGCCTGCACCACTTGACCACTTGCCTGCACCACTTGACCACTTGCCAACCTTCTAGAAGGACTGCAGCTAGCCTTCTAGTCTATAGGTCTACGGATCGAATCCTGGCTACCTATAGACCTACGACAGACCTACCTACCACTGGCGGTTCTACAGGTCGCAGGTTCAACTCTTCGAGTTGACGCTGGTATTGTACACAGGTAAGTTGGGAAACTAGGGATCGAGCCCTGGGATCTACCTCAGCTACCACGAATTGGTGAATACCGTTTCACAGGTAAGTTGGGAAACTAGGGATCGAGCCCTGGGATCTACCTCAGCTACCACGAATTGGTGAATACCGTTTCATGATTATCTTGCTAATGGTCAGCAGAAGCTGGTTTTGCAGTATCATGACAAAGGAAAGCAAAAGTTGGAGATTGTCCTTGCAGTATCATGACAAAGAAAAGGAAAAGTTGGCGACTGCACTTGCAATGAATTTGTTGGTTGGAGATGATTTCAAATCATACAACTCTACGATACGAGACAAACGAGCACTGAGCCTGGAAATGCAATAGGGTCGGCTTAGGTGCTGTGGGGCCACATGCTCAGAATTAATGTGGAGTCAATGGCAGTTTGAATCCCTATTGTGACATCCCACGATGAGTGCCCTATGGGCCATCACGGAAGGCTGTGTGTGTGTCTGCGGGCAGGTGCATGAGGGGAAGGGCTTCGCAGAACTGAATTGAATGGGTTCAGTGCCACAGCGGAAAAGATGAGCTTTCAGAAGAAGGCCGCGAGGGAAAATATGGAAAATTCTCATGGCATTTGTAAGCGATGGTATTTGATGTTTGTCAGATGTTGTACCATCCTTATGGTGATGAGAGCACGAGCTATTTGCAAACACTGGTCGTGGCAAGCATCCAGAACGTGAGGGCAGCCCCAACTGCAGCAGCTCGCTGCCGTTGGAAGAAGGAACCCATAATGAATTGTTGTGAGGCACTGTGAAGAGTCTGAACAAAAAAAAATACTGTTGTGGGAAAGAAGTCAGGTAGGGAGGAGGAAACCCAGGTGATGTAGCTATGAGACTCCATTCGTCAATTCAGAACTCGGGCAGGATGTTTCACCCTATAATGCACCTGACAATGAGGCGGCATCACCCAAAGAGAAGCTGGAGCAGCAAGACGGGGAGCAGTGAGAAAGAAACATCAGCAGTGGAAAACTGTATAGTACAGCACCATTGTGGAAAAACCACTGAGGCCCATCCATCCACTCCATCCGTTATTCAGGCCTGTTGGATCTCAATTTTCAACTTTGCATAATCCACCCTTATCCATGTCTGCACTGGTTGATATCAGAGAAGACGAGGCATGCCTGCGATTCGCTAACATGCCTCTGATTAAAATAGTAAACACTGTTATATTGTTACTGGCCTTTGTGTGTTCACCAACGACTATTGTAGTTATGATCCATGTGAAGGTGTGAAGGTAGAGGGGGAGGGGTGGGGACAGGTATTACTATTGAGTCGTTATTGCACATTTTGCCTAGTGATATGTTGTACGGGTTCACCTCATTGAAATGCCATTTGGGTTCCTTCATATCGGTAAAGTGGATCAGCCAGATCCATTAGATTGGAAGTTTGGATTCAGAGTTCTACACTGTTTGCCATCTTTTCAACCTATGTCCTCTTTTTTGTTCTTTGTTCCCCACCTTTTTCAATGTCTAATTGTAAGTAATTATAGGTAGCTAGGTTTTTGTATAGGTAGGCAGGTAGCGGAAGGCTTGTAGCCAAATTTTCAGGTAGCTAGGTACATATAGGCATTGAGTATAGTACACCAGGTATATACTATGTATTAATTCCTATAGTGTGCAAAACCCGCATAAGGACTGGATGTCCGCCAAGGAAAGAGCAGTCTCTTGTGTAAACAACAGAGTGTTCCGAACAATACAAATGCATTGAGAATTCATAGAGGCAAAGATTAAACAGCGTGACTGGACGTTTTTAATATGTAGGTATGTAGGTAGCTAGCAGGAGGTTGTACCGTTGTGGTAGGTAGCTAGCAGTAGGTTGTACTGTTGTGGTAGGTAGCTACATAGTTAGTCTCCGTTAAGAAGACCCATGATCTCTCACGTTCTCAGACAAAGTAGTTGCTGGTTTGTCAGATTGTTAAGACCGGCCCCTGTTCAATCTCTGCTTGTAGCCAATTGTGGCTAGGTAGATTGTTTTTTTTTGTCAGGTAGCCTGGCAGGTAGGTGGCGGTAGGTAGCTACTCGGAAAGTTAACGCAGTTCTTGCTTCTCATATGAGCGACGAGTCCTCTCAACACTGGCTTCTCTGATGGTCTGAATGATACCTGTGTCATCGCTGCCTGCCCTTCAGTCCTGGTAGTCCTTATGTCAATGTGTGTTAGTAGTTGCATTAGTATTCCCAGAGCTTGTTCTGCAATCAGACTTGTCTCGATTTCACTTCCAGCATGTGCACATGCAGGTGCCAATTGCAAAACAACTTCCTCCAAGTAGAATCAGCAACAAGTGTGAGATGGCGCAGTGCGCCCACACAGAAAACTCAGAGATATGGCCTTCGGCCAGGAACTCAGCTTAAGTCAACTTGTCACATCTTGCAGCTATGGCGTCTGAGCGCCAGTTTGAAATTCCCACCGAACACTGTATCCACCATTAGACACACTCACTAGGATCTACCCTGAATGTCTATGCGCACATACACACACACACACACACACACTAACTAACTACTGAATTCGTCACACTGCCGCTATGGCTGGCGTCGTCTTCCTCCTCACTAGCGGCTATGGCCACTCGCCCTCTTCCACCTCCGGGCTTCCTGCTGACCACCTGTGACTCAACGCACAAGTCACTCAAGCAGTGCTTCCACGTAGCTCGCAGGCGAATGAATGAATGGCTGGGCGCTGCCTCTTTATTTATACTGTTTCGTTTGGTGGTCTGGCCTGCCCGGTCCCAGGCCCTTGGACGTGCAGTTCCACTCTGGTACTTGCTGCTGAACTGGGACTGCCTATACCTGTGCCTCTTCGGGGCTGACTGGGTACTCTTGACCTTTTGGAGAACAATGGTCTGCCTCCTACTGAATCCCGAAGGTCAAGTTGACTCTCCAGAGGACGTAGGGCCAGTTGACCTCTGGAAAGGTCAACTGTAAACTTGCCTTTTCCGGAAACTTATGGACGACCCTAAGACTCCTAGACGACTGACCTACGGATCAAACCCCACATGACCCAACTCATACACGCAAGGCATTGGTAGATGGTTTTGGGGACAGGTCACGGTGTCAGGAAATCCGGGAAGGGTGACGCCTGCTGTAGTGTCTGTCACCCACCGCGCCCGCTTCGGGGGTCCTCAGCGATGCAACAGGGAGCGACGTTTAGTTCGCCTGTCACACCCCGATTCAAAAGCTGACCTAAAGACTTCGGAATCACAGATTCACAGGGATAAAACTGAGATTTGTTTATTTAATACTTATCTTTTTTTTTTTTGTTTTTTTTTTTTTTTGTTTTGTTTTACTTAGTTATACAAAAGAAAACAAAGAGATAGGTTGAACACCTGGGTTATCTTTGCGGACCTTCAGCCCTGATGCGGTTACACTCCTTGGGTCAAATGTAGAACTTGGATCCCACGAGGGCTTTCTGGAGTGCTGAAGATCAGGGATAAACCAGTAAAAAAAAAAAAAAAAAAAAAAAAAAGGCTCCAGTAACCAATTTCAATGACCAAGGGAACCAGCTAATAACTAGAGCATAAACAGGTGCAATGACTTGCTGGTTTCTGGTCGCCTGTTGCCTCTCTCTTGTTGAGGCTGTACCAATTGTAGGTCAGATTCGTAATTTTGTTTGGCTGAGGGCTAACCGAGAGACCTGCCTGTATGGAAATCCGGTAGGGACATATCTGCAAATTTGTGAAAATATAGGCCCGTACTAACTGGAGTTCCTACAGCTACCCTAACTGCGAATAGCAGGCCCGGGCTACCCTAGGACAGACAGGCCCTAAGGGCCCAAGCTGATAGACGGTCCTATAGCCTATAGCCGGGTAGGGAGAGGCCCTAGAGGCCGGAACACAAAACGGTACCGGTTGGCCAGTCAGTCCGGTCTAGGTCGAGTCTAGGCTAGTTTAGACTATAGATAGGATGGGCACATCGGTTCAGGGCTCTTGGCAGTTGGTACCGAGTACATCGCTGCTGTGCTACGCGTGAACCAGAAGTGGGGACGGCTCAGCGTGGAAGGAGACAGACATAGCCAGACCTTCGGAGCGCCGGCCATAGCTGGGACCTGCGCTGTACTCTGTCAGCACGCCGGGCTGTACAAAGGTCTGGGCTATTCGAGGTCTGCTGTAGGCGAGAGAAGTTGGTGCCCTGCTGGATCCTCCTCCGGAGTGGGGTTGCAGGGTTGTGGCACTGCAGCCAGAGCTGCAGCATCTTCCTCAGAGATCATCTTGTCAGGAGTGGTGGCGCTGCTGCAGACTTCCACCCGGGAAGTCTTCCAACACTTCGTCATCATCAGACACTATGGCGCTGGTCTTCTTCTTCATCCTCTGAGTGGCGCTTGGCCTCAGAGGCCTGTTTCAGGGTGGCGCTGTCCTCAGGAAGCAGTACTTGGGTGGCGCTTGATATTTCAGGGGCTCGGGGTTGCTATGAGTGGTTACTCAGGGTTGGGGAGTGAAGCACTGCTCACTTTTGAGCAACGCACTGTAGTTCTGAGGTTATTCTGACAATTCGGTACTCTGAGTGTAACAAACAGTGTGATACTGGGTTTGGAATATCATCGTTTCATTGTTTTTTGGATGTGATCTACTCGGCTTTCCTTTATGACTGGTTGTGAGGATTGAGTGGAGTAAATTGCACTTTCAATGTACCCTGTCATACCACATGGTCAAGTCTTCCGCTGTGTTTATCTCTCCTTGTGCGGTGTGATACTCCTATCCTCTCCCCTTCATTCTGTGTATGTATGGGCATACCTGGGAGTCTATGTGAGTGACTGTTGGTCTTCCGACAACAGACAACCAGAATCATAACAATTGGTATCGAAGCGATTGGATCCGGACTCTGGAGCGATTGGTGAGTTGGAGCAATCACCATCATCTGCCGAGACACTGGAGTTGAGTTTCATGGCGATTTATCATCTTCAGGGTTGGCGACAGTGAGGGTGGTGGTGGTGAGTGTGTGGCTAGTAGAATTGGACAGAGGGTGACTCACCCCTGCCGAGGGTTGTGCAGGAGTGGTTGGCGATTGATGCTCAGAGGCCCGGGAGGCTCTAAGAGGCTATTTTCAGCCTGGCGATTCATCTTTACACTGGTGATTGGCAAAGGAGTGATCCCAGGAGGTTGCGATCTTAGAATTGGGTCAGGATCCCCAATTTCCAAGCAGGGCAGTATAGGGTGATGTGGCGCTGCACCGAGTTTATCAGTTGTCTGCACCTGGGAATTCAAATTTAGTGAACCTGTCAGTTGGGGGTGAAGCGCCTCAGGGTAAACTGTTGGATCACCAAGTTTCAGGAGATTTGATACATGGGAACACTGGGAATCAACAGGAGATGAAACTGGCGAGACGGGGTTGACTAGTCAGCCATAGCCATAGCCTTGAATTGGTGTGTTCAGGGTCGTGATGTCAGTGATAATGCAAAATTGAATTTTGTGCTGCCATAGCTGAAGCTTGGCTAGACTAGGGTTAGTCATAACTTCAATTTTGTCCGTCGGAATTCAATTTTGTCAGTTCCTGGTAAATCGCAATTCAGTATACAGTCAGTGTCTGAAATCACACAGTGTAATTTGAAGTTATGAGTCAGTTACAGTGTTTGTTGTAATTCGCCATACCCGAGGTATGGCATACATGGTCATACAGTGGTGAAGTCGGTAGGGTAGGTTTAAAAATAGGATACCCTGCAAATCGTTGCACCTTGGTCATCAGTGGATACTTGCCTATCCCTAATTAGTCGCTCTGTCGAACTTCTAATCACTACTAATCAGTCCAGGACTACATCCTGCAATTTATTGACGCAGGATTTGCAATTATTGCATGCAATTGTTGTGTCAGGGCAGGGACTAAAAAATCGTGAAATTGTTTTTTGCTGAGTTTACTCTTAACTGACCCTGACCCTCAAGTGGTCTGCAAAGACTGAGCACTCACTTGCTCAGATTAACCAACTTCTTCTCTTCAGGCAGGTGATAGCAATTGAATAATTACGGAAGAGAAAACTCAATTCCTATTACCTCCTGTCTGTCTTCTGTTAATTGTCTTATTGTGGAGATGGCGGACACTGGGAAGGGGGAGGCTTCTTAAGTGTAGCCTCAGATTCCGGTTGACCCCTTAGAGGTTGAACTGCGGGCCCAAGAGGAGAAACTTCGCCTGCAGTCCCAGGCAGTTGAGTCCCTAAAGGCTGAGCTGAAGAAGAAAGAAGAAGCAGCTCAGAAGGAGGCCAGGAGAAAGCAGTTGAGTGCAGATGTGGAAAAGATCATGGTAGTTCCAGTCAGTACAACAAGGACATGGCTGAATTCATCCTCCTGCAGGATGATATTTATTGTTCTTATTTTACTAACTGGGACAATAGGATTACCAGTATGGAGAGCAGTCATTCGGCGTTTTCTAAAAAGTTGGATGACATCTCTTCCAAACTGGATCAGATCTTCACTTATGTAATGACCCGTCAAAACACAGACTGAGAACACTGCTGATTTCTGAAGTTCTGCCGATGCAATGGATGCCTTGCTGAGATTCCCGCATTCTGCCGTGTTTCTAAGTCCCAGGAGGCAAGTAGGCCGCTATATCAAGAGGCCGGGCGGAGAGCCCAGCCTCATTCTTCAGTGTGCAAGTTTGGCGACACACTGCTGGAGCGCTGGCTGGAGTAGCGCTGGGTACTACAGCGCTACTGGGAGGAAGAAGTCGGGAGCTACCACCTTGGCTATGGTGGAGTTCTACCGGTAGGAGGAGGAGGGAGAAGGGGACCAAGGAGGAGAGTGGTAGGGTACTTACCTGGCTATGGAAGACACCATCCTCATCACCTTGCTAGGCGCTGCATCTGGAAGGCCCCAGTGGGGTTAGTGCCGCATCAAGGAAGCTCGGGGCAAAGTCAGGCATGGCGGTTGAGTGGGCAGCGGCATAGCTGCTTGGTGATGACCTTGAAGTGGGGCAGCGACACAGCTGCTTTGGGTTGTCCTTTGCACAGGAGGCTGAAGCCTCAGTAGTCCGCCATAGCCTCGGCCTGTATGTAGAGCAAGAGGAAGGGTTGCCATGGCTATGGTGGACCTCATGTTATGCCTGCAGTAGAAGTGAGATTCGGACATTGATTCTGGTTCAGTCATTCAAAATTATTATTGTCGTTTCTTGTTTGAATAAGAGGGGAGGAGATAAGGAGGAAGGGATTGGTTGGCGAAGAAGAAGAGCCTTGACATTGGTTTATGCTGGAGTACATCATCATCTTCTTCTTTCTCACTTCTTCTTCTTCTTCTTTCCCTCTCTTTCCTCTCAAGTTCATTCGTTTCTTCTTGCAATTGGATGGCATTGTACTTTCAGACGAATGTATACTTCGGAATTGGTCAGGATCGTAACATTGGTATCAGAGCGGATTCTACTTGCTGGCGAGAGTTGACTTTGCTGCCATAACCCTAACCCTAGTGGTAAGGGCTAACTACTTAGGGTTAGGGCTGGAAGTTAGGGTTAAGTGGGGCAGCGTGGTGAAGGGAAGCTGCCCCCACCTGGCAGGGCCGTGTAGGGTCGGCACTAGCCCCGACCAGGTTGTTTGAGTGCATGTTTGTGGTGGCGAGACACAAGGTGGGACTTCGTGATGCAATTTGAGAGAGGCGACAGTGAAAGGCACCTACAACTTGAATCTGGACTTCAAGGAAGATGAGGAGTGACTTCAGGGCTCCCCTCAAGTCAGGCGAGCTTGAGGGTGGCAGCCGGATTGCAAGTTGCTGCTTTGATCTTCAACATCGACGGGGGATCCGGCTTTGTACTTTGGGGTAGATGTTGACCCTCCTAGATGATAGGACACTAGTGTAGAGGATGCTAATTGGGCCAGGAGGACTATGTGAGAGGGGGGTGAGTTCTTTCATCTCAAGAGCCGGCCACTCAGGTAGGTGTCGTGCCACCAGGGTACCCATGTGTGTGTGCATGGAATTGACTGCCTGTTGGGGTTTTCTGGGTTCTTCTTCCATCCTCCATAGTCTTGATTGTGTGTAAGGTGTGTGAACTGCCTACTCACCTGACGAGTGAATGAATGAAGTATCTTGTTTGCCATGCTATATCTCTCTACAGTGCTTTGTTTATTTCATTCTGAACGGCTGTAGTCTGTAGGTTCTTTCTGGGGCAAAATTTCGTTTTTCAATTCGGTAGGGACAGAGTAGGCCTTTGTGGAACTCTTGTTGGTTGGGACCCGGTTCTGACTCCACTGGGACCGTTTGGGACTCAGTGGGACCAGGCCCAAACAAGAAGGGCCCCTCAGGCCAAATCTGTTGACGTCAGTTACCTTGCTCTATCTGATTGGGACTCAGACTTTATGCTTTCAGACCAGGACACTCGCTGCGGAGGGGATCTCCACTGAGACGTTTTATCAGACTTTACCGCACAATCCGCCGCCTGACTCGCACCTCGGGCACCACTCAATTCTCTCTTGCATTTTGCTGTACACCTTGAATCTGATTTGCTGTGTCTTCACGGAGTTGAGTCCGGCTAGGCTTGAGAGGACCTCATACGTAGTCGGTCCAGACTGTGTGGCTGGATCAGATCTCTCTNTGATTTGCTGTGTCTTCACGGAGTTGAGTCCGGCTAGGCTTGAGAGGACCTCATACGTAGTCGGTCCAGACTGTGTGGCTGGATCAGATCTCTCTAATCTTTTCTTTTTTTATTTTGACTGCTCTCCAGTCCAAATGAATTGCCGCTCCGGCTAGGAGTTCTACCTTCTCTTCTGATTGTTTTCAAAGTTGTTTCTTTGACTTGGTTCGCTGAATGACTGCGTCTACATGATCGCAAACAAGAGAGAGAGAGAGAGAAGAGAGAAGCTTCTGAGAGTTGCTCGTGAGGGAGTGAGGAGAGGGAAGAGGAGTGTTCGTCCCAGAAGTGTGAGGAAGTACGGACCCCTCTTGAGAGACTTGCTAACACCCTCATCCTCCACTATGGCATCTGCAGCAGAATGGAAGTTGCAAATGGACGCTGCCCCCGAGGCAGAAAAAGCGCTGTACCGATTCTTCTATGAGAAAGCATTGAAGAGGGAAGAGGAAAAGAAGAAGGAGAGGGAGGAGAAGGTAAAGGCTCATGAAACCATTTTATGTACCTTGCTTGCCCTAACCGATGAGGAGGTGGGAGAGAAAACTGTTCCACTCCTCCGGGCTTTAGTAGACGTCCGGGCTATTGAGGACCATACTGGCCAACTCGCCAAAGTGTTCGACGAACTCAAGAAGTTGCGAGAAGACATGGCCCTGATGGCGCAGCAGCACCGTGACCAGCTGCAACAGTTTGCTAATGTGCATCCAGCCCAAAGTATCCTTCCGCCTGCTTACCCTGCTTCTAGTGTTGCGTGTCAGTCTGTTCTTGCCCCTCTAAATGTGTCTTCTTCTTCTTCTTCTTCTTCTTCTTCTTCTTTGAGTGTGGCCAACAGCCTATCCGGATCTGCAGCAGGTCCAGACCACGCTGCGGCTGCTGCTGCTGCAGCTGCAGGTAGCAGTGCAGGGCATTCTGGAACTTTTGCAGTCCCGGGTTCGGACCCAGTAGCCGCTGGGCTAAGCTGCAACTTTCCTTATATGGATAGAAAGGCGGCGCAGATTTCATCTAACTATGACGGAAAGGACGACATCGAATCTTGGATTAGCTCCATGCGATCCTACTTCGATGTGTTGGGGACACTCCCAGTTACTCAGTCGTCGGTCCTAGGGACCAATGTGGAACTCGTCGTAAGAGGATTCTTGAAAATCGAAGTTGTACAAGCAGGCTATAAGAGAATAGACTTGAACAAATGGCTGAAGGCTACGCCTGTAGCTACACTCGAGGAACTCTTGATCAAACAATATGTTGATCCACATGCTGCAGCCAAAGCTAGACTCAAGCTTGACAAGCTCAAGCACAACAAGTGGACCAGCACCATGCATAGTCTACAGCAGTATGTTAGTAAACTTTTTCTACTCCTGACTTGGAAATGACTGCGCAGTCTTGCTTGAATGTGATAAAAGGCACGGTCCCCTCTACTATAACACATCGCCCGGGGCTCGGGCTCAGCACGTATACAGATTGGCTTACCCTCATGCGGGACTTAGTCAAACTGGAGGCACAAGACCTCCCGGGTGGATCGGGTGGCAAAAAGACCACCGGCCGCAATTGGTTTTCGGGCAGCAACCGTTTTTCAGCGCACGATCTGCTTGAGGATGACGAGGAGACCTTCGCAGAGGATCCTTCTCTTGATGACGATCAAGAGCAAGGCTGCGAGGCATCTTGCTCTTCGTCAGCCCATGAGTCTGAGTCTGTAAATGATGATGAATCTATGAATGCCTTCAAGAAGACTGCCTTCAAAAGTAAGGGACCGAGGACCACGACGAAGAACAATACTAACACATTCTTCTTCCCAAGGGAGCGAAAATTCCACCCAAACCGGAGGATCCTACCACCAAACCATGGGTAGATCTCCGGATCACTGAAAGTGGGTGGAAACACAGGGTGAAGAAAGGGGTTTGCCTGCATTGCACCAAACCGGGACATTGAGTCCAACATTGCTTTATATTGCAGCAGGGAAACCGGCAACGGGGTAGAGGCTGAACATGTAGGTGCAGATCCTTCTCTGGATTCTGATCCCACTCAGCAACCCTCTCCTGAGACCCCATCTGATGCTGATTCCAAGGTTGAGAAAATACACATCCTATACAAAGAGCCTTGGGTAGAGT
Source organism: Chara braunii (assembly GCA_003427395.1). NCBI lineage: Eukaryota > Viridiplantae > Streptophyta > Charophyceae > Charales > Characeae > Chara > Chara braunii. The sequence continues at coordinate 1,602,894 of BFEA01000037.1, forward strand.
CGGAAGAAATTGACTTCCATGCTCTGTTGACGCGTTGGGCTGATATGAAGCAAGAACGCGCGCAAGGGAAGACGAAGTTGATCTTCTTCAAACTCTACATTAATGGTCGTTACATCCGTGCGTTGGCTGATTGTGGTGCAACCGCCAACTACTTCTCACCGCACGGCATTCGTAAGGCACGCTCGATTTTTCGAAGTCTTGGCCGAACCGCATGGAGTTCCCGTGCATCCGGTCCGACACAAAATCGAGTTGATTGAAGGTAGCACTCCTCCAAAAGGTTGTGTCTATCGAATGGGCTCAGGCGAATTGGAGGAGTTGCGGAGGCAAATTGATGACATGATTGGGAAGGGATGGATCAAGCCAAACGAGTCTGAGTTCGGTGCACCGGTCCTGTTTGTCCCAAAGAAAGGAGGCAAACTACGGATGTGTATTGATGACCGCGGATTGAACCGAATCACAAGAAAGAATGCATATCCTTTGCCACGTATCGATGATTTGCTTGATGTTGCAAGTGGATGCAAGGTCTTCAGCAAGATCGATCTCAAGTCTGGCTACCACCAGATTGAAGTCGATCCTGCAGACCAGCATAAAACTGCATTGAAAACTCGCGATGGGTTGTAGGAGTTTACAGTCATGCCCTTCGGTCTCACGAATGCGCCAGCCACCTTTCAAAGTCTCATGGATAAGGTATTTCGCAATCAGATTAACCGATTTGTTGTTGTATATCTGAATGACATACTAATCTTCAACAAATCGATGGAGAAGCACATGAGACACCTTGAGGAAGTGATGCAGATCCTCAAGGACGCGCACCTCCATCTCAACTTGGAGAAATCTTAGTTTGGGAGGGACAGCGTCATCTACCTTGGACATCGGTTGTCTGCTGCAGGCCTAGAGCCCGAGGCAACCAAAGTTGAGGTCATCCGAAAATGGCCTCAACCTGCGAATGTCTGCGAGTTCCGTTCTTTTCTTGGTCTTGCGTCATACTACCGTAAGTTTGTGCCCAAATTCTCTATCATCGCCCGTCCGCTGTCTAGACTAACAAGCAAGAATGTGTCCTACACATGGAATGAGGAATGCACGACAGCCTTCGAAGCATTGAAAGAGGCTTTGGTGAGTCATCCGGTGCTCCGCATTGCAGATCCCAAGCTTACGTTCGTAGTAACTACGGATGCAAGTTTGTATGGGATTGGTGCAGTGCTGCAACAAGATGACGGCGACGGCTTACGTCCGCTAGAATTCTACAGCAAACGTATGCCCAGTTACAAGGTAGCTGCCTCCACTTACATGCGAGAACTCTATGCCTTGAGAGAGGCACTAGACCATTGGAAGCACTACCTCTTGGGTCGCCATTTCAAAGTGTTCTCAGACCACGAGACCTTGAAATGGATTCAGACACAGAACAATCCCTCAACGACACTGACCCGCTGGCTGCATGAGATTGTTGTGTATGACTTTGAATTTAGACACAAGAAAGGTTGTTACAACCATGTAGCGAATGCTTTGTCTCGCCACCCTGAGTACATGACTTGCCTTGTGGGTTCCTATGATCTCCGTAAAAGCCTGAAGGAGGAACTTATTGAGCATACTACCAAGGATCCGGAACTCAGTTCCATCCTTAAGCAGATTCGGGCTGACCCTAGCAGTCAGCCTGATTTCCATGAATGTAAGGGCCTTTTCTTCCGACGCTACGGGAAGCATGACCGATTGTGTGTGCCCAACCATGAGCCGATCATGACCCACTTCTTGGATTTGGCTCATGGTCGGAGTGGACACTTCGGTGTCGAGAAGACATACGGAAATCTGTGCAAAAGTTTGTGTGGCCTGGAATGAAAAGAATGGCACAAAGGTCTGTGGCTGAGTGTGAAGTCTGCCAACACATCAAACCGTCTCGGCAGAAGCCCTATGGGCTGCCGCACCCTCTTCCTATTCCTGATGGTCTGGGTGAGTCGGTTTCCATTGACTTCACGGACATGGGAAAGAAGAGCAGAAACGGTTATTCACAAGTAATGGTGATCGTCGATCGGTTTTTCCAAATTTATGAATTTAATCCCATTACCACCTCACGCCCCAACAAACTTTGTGATCGAAGAATTTAACAAGAGGTACATCCTGCATTATGGTCCCCCGAAGACTCTTGTGAGTGATCAGGATACCAGATTCATAAGTGCAGATTGGAAAGACTTCACCTCCCAGACCTACGACATGAAACTCAAGGTGACGTCTGGTCGACACCCCGAGGCCAATGGACTGGCTGAGGAAATCAACCAGACCGTGATCCAACTTCTCAGGGCTCTTATCGTGCCTGACCAGAACTCTTGGGATGCGGAGTTGCCGATTGTGCAGGGGTTGTACAACAACTCCATCCACTCCTCCATCGGGATGACGCCTAACCGGCTGCACCTCGGATGGAAAATTTGCAATCCTCTATCCTATCTGTTCTCGGAACAGCCACCTAGCCTAACACCTGGCCAGCCAGGCTACAGTGCTAAGTTCGATCGTTTGCTTAAAGTCGTTGTTGCAGTTATGGAGAGGCGACGTAGTGCTATGATTAAGCATGCAAACAAAAAGCGCCAGCCTGACCCCTTCACCGTGGGAAGTTATGTCTGGGTCAAGATGTCTGAGTTTTCTTAAGAGGAAGGCGTATCACGGAAACTTCTTCCTCAGTACTACGGTCCCTGGAAGGAGCTGAACCGAGTAGGTAATAATTCCTTCGGTCCTTCCTACACGAATGATGTGCCTGCTCATCTGCGCACATACCCAGTCTTTCACGCATCAAAGTTATTTCCATATGAGCCACCTGAGGCGTTCAAGTATCGAGAATCGATGATTCCCCGCACAATTAATGGCGGCCACGAGGTTGATAGAATCATCGAGCACAGTGGAAAAGGGAGAAATAGACAGTATAAAGTACATTTTTTGTACCATCCACTGAATGACTTCTACTGGATTGCTAAGAAGGACTTACTGCAGAGTGCACCTCGCGTCGTTAACGCCTATGAACAATTGATAAACTCTGACCAGCAACCAAAATTCACTGCTACCCTAACTCCTACGGAACACACCCGATCTCTTTTTGCTATCTACGCCTACGATGCATTATGCAAGGACTCTGATTGAGTTACTCGCTCGAAGGGACCTCGCTCTTCAGGGGGGGGAAGTGTAATGACCCGTCAAAACACAGACTGAGAACACTGGTGATTTCTGAAGTTCTGCCGATGGAATGGATGCCTTGCTGAGATTCCCGCATTCTGCTGTGCTTTCTAAGTCTGTCTGTGTGTGCGTATTTGTGACCTGCGTGCCTATCTGGGTGCTTGTCGGTATGAGTGTGTGTGTGACCCGCAAGGGTACTTGCTTGTTTGGCAGGCCCATAGGGCCGGTACTCACCTGTGGCCGTGGCATTGAGGGTTGTAGCAGGGAAAAACACTCAAGTGGCGAAGATAGCGGCCTCGCGGCCCTTGGGGTAGCGGAAAAACACTCAAGTGGGTCGGTAGGCCGATACTGCACCCCACTGCAGTTAGCGTGAGGGGGTACTAGAGGCCGAGCTGAAGAAGACAAAGTCGGCATTTTTAAAGTCCAGTAGTGGTAGGGTAGGTCTAGGCCCGTACCAGTCCAACCAGTCTAAGTCTAGAGCCTGTACGGGCAATATCAGGGTCTGCAATGATGTTTCCCTCCGAAACAGAGGAAGTACCGGTTGCTTGGGGAGGCCGAGCGGCCTGGAAGTCACCGCCCAGGAGGCAAGTAGGCCGCTATATCAAGAGGCCGGGCGGAGAGCCCAACCTCATTCTTCAGTGTGCAAGTTTGGCGACACGCTGCTGGAGCGCTGGCTGGAGTAGCGCTGGGTACTACAGCGCTACTGGGAGGAAGAAGTCGGGAGCTTCCACCTTGGCTATGGTGGAGCTCTACCGGTAGGAGGAGGAGGGAGAAGGGGACCAAGGAGGAGAGTGGTAGGGTATTTACCTGGCTATGGCAGACACCATCTTCATCACCTTGCTAGGCGCTGCATCTGGAAGGCCCAGTGGGGGTAGCGCCGCATCAAAGAAGCTCGGGGCAGAGTCAGGCATGGCGGTTGAGTGGGCAGCGGCATAGCTGCTTGGTGATGACCTTGAAGTGGGGCAGCAGCATAGCTGCTTTGGGTTGTCCTTTGCACAGGAGGCTGAAGCCTCAGTAGTCCTCCATAGCCTCGGCCTGTATGTAGAGCAAGAGGAAGGGTTGCCATGGCTATGGTGGACCTCATGTTATGCCTGCAGTAGAAGTGGGATTCGGACATTGATTCTGGTTCAGTCATTCAACATTATTATTGTCATTTCTTGTTTGAATAAGAGGGGAGGAGATAAGGAGGAAGGGATTGGTTGGCGAAGAAGAAGAGCCTTGACATTGGTCTATGTTGGAGTACATCATCATCTTCTTCTTTCTCACTTCTTTTTCTTCTTCTTTCCCTCTCTTTCCTCTCAAGTTCATTCATTTCTTCTTGCAATTGGATGGCATTGTACTTTCAAACGAATGTATACTTCGGAATTGGCCAGGATCGTAACACTTATTTAAAGATCCCTACCACCCTGACCTTACCTTTATCTCTTGGACCGTCTCAAGGGAAACCTTCCTCACCCCCACAATCCAGACACATGTCTCCTCCCTCAACACCCAAGTCAACAGTCTCCCCACATCCCTCAGCTCCCTTTGACATGCAGCGGCCCAAGTTGACTCCTCCACCTATGTTCTCTGGGGAGGATCCTAAGGTGGATGTCTCTGATTGGGTAACCGCACAACGAACCTACCTGAGTGGGTTCAAGTGTGAAGAGGATGTGAAGGTGAGTGTCATCCTTGCTCGCCTGGAGAGGATTGCATTGAAATTGTGCACCTCTGGTAAGCAAGGTATGGAAATGTCTGACTGGGCGCAGAGGTTGGGGGTGGCTGGTTTTCTGCAGGCACTGCAAGACCGGTTTGCAGACAAGGAGCAGGCTAGGAAAGCAGCAGATAAAATTTTGCGCCTGGGCCAGAGAAAATTAGATGGCTCCTTGTCCAAACTATACTCCACCTTCGAGAGTCTTACATCGACTCCTGGGTTGGAGATGAGTGAGGAGGATCTGCTCATTCATTTCCTAAGGGCAGCGCCTGAGCAATACCAGCTTGCATTGTTCTCCCAGGGCCACAAGGACTGGCGGTCCTTTGGCACAACAGCCCCGGACTTGGAATCCAAACTCCATGTTTAGGAAGCACCTTCTGAAGGAAGGAAGGGACCCTCCTCAAAGGGGCGAAGGAGGAAGGGTGCCCTGTTTGCTGCTGCAGCTTCAGGTTCAGATAGTGATATAGCATCCCAGGGTGGGACTCCTCCACCTGGGAGTGCCTCGTCATCTGCTGCAGATTCTGCTGTTCTTGCCCTAGCTAATGCTTTGATGTGTCTGACTAAGGGCAAGGCCCCAGCCCAGAAAGCACCAACCAGCAGCAAGGGGAAAGGTAGGGACGTGCCTCTTGCCCTAGTGCCCAAAGAGTACCACTACCACATGACGTTTGTTGGCCAGCTGACCCCCTTGATCCTTCCACCTTCCCCTGGCATGCACTTAGGATCCAAGAGGGGGTCTGGGGGAAGAGAAAGGACAAGGGTGGCTGCCTGAGGTGCAAGGGGGACCACTTCTTAAAGGACTGTCCCAACATGCCTCGCAAGTCCACACAGAGAGAGGTGGAAGCAGCAACTCCTTCCACCAGTGCTGATTCACGTTCTGATGAAGGTGAGTCTTCACATTCTCTCGCTGGTTATTCTGTCTTTGGAGTTGCATCATCAGGGTCTTTCACTTTTGAAGACTCTGAGTTGGACGAGACATGGGAGGAGGAGGATGCTCAGTGCCTAGCTGATCTCTTCGTGTCCTTGCAGGAGAAGAAAAGGCACAGGTCATAACTCATTCTGCTTCAACCCTCTATCTCGGGAGCCAAGATCAAAGGGCTCTTAGACTGTGGAGCTACTCGCAACTTCATATCTCCCAAGGCAATCAGCAAGCTGCACCTGGATCAGAGATTAGTGAAATTGCGACAGCCTATAGAGGTTCGGCGACTCTTCCACAGTCAGGATCACTACTGCTGTCAAGGGCCTACCTGTGACCTTTGACAAGTAGGGGGAAATGAGTCATCGCCTGAATTTCTATGTGTTCCCTAATGTTCCCTTTGACCTTGTGTTCTCTATGCAGTGGCTTGGTGCCACCAATCCTAGGATCGACTGGCGGATTCCTAGGGTTGAGCTACCTGATCGCAATGGGGTCTATCATCCTTGCTTACTTGAGGATGAGTATCATCCGACCAGCAGTTGTTATTGCATGAGTGCTCACAAGTTTATGCGATTTTCATGCCAGATTGACCACACCCGTCTGTTCGTGGCTTATGTCAAACATGATGTGTAGACTGCTCCCTGTCCCTCTCAGATTCAGCAGGTTGTTGACCGATTCTCAGATCTTATGGAGGAGCCTATTGGACTTGTCCATAGGCAGACCAAACATAAGATTGAGATCCTGCCTGGTTCGGTCCCTCCCAAGGGCCGAGTCTACAAGATGTCACCTGCTGAACTTGATGAGCTCAGGAAACAGTTGGAGACCCTGACCAGCAAGGGCTGGATCACACCCATCACATCTGAGTTTGGGGCACCAGTCCTCTTTGTTCCAAAGGTGAATGGTGAGTTCAGGATGTGCGTGGACTAAGAGGTCTCAATAAAATCGCGAGGAAGTCCACAAAGCCTCTTCCTTGCATTGATGATCTGTTGGACATGGTGCAGGGGTGTACCATTTTTAGCAAGATCGATCTCAAATCTGGGTATCACCAGATTGAGATGGCTGAAGGCGATGTCCACAAGACAGCCTTCAAGACCAGGTATGGCACTTATGAGTACCTAGTCATGCCCTTCGGTCTTTGCAATGCCCCAGGCACCTTCCAGATAGAGATGCATCGCATACTCAGGCCGTACTTGGACAGATTTGTAGTTGTCTACTTGGATGATATCCCGGTATTCAGTCGATCTGCCCAGGAGCATGCACAACATCTGGCTCTGGTCCTCCAGGCCTTACGTGATAACCAGTATAAGATCAACAATGAGAAATCCTCTTTGGGGGTTCACTCTGTGATCTATCTGGGTCATGTCATTTCTAGAGAGGGGTTGGCTCCTGAAGCAACGAAAGTTGCTGCAGTTTAGGACTGGCCGCGACCTACTAACATTCGCGACGTCTGGTTATTCTTGGGGCTTGCATCTTGTTATAAGAAGTTCATCCATAACTTCTCTTCTATCACAGCTCCCTTGATTGATCTCACAAAGAAAGACACTTCCTTCCTGTGGATATCAGAATGTCAGGAGGCTTTCACACGTCTCAAGGAGGCCTTGATTCGTGCCCCTGTTTTGAAGTGGCAGGCACTTCAAGATCTTCTCAGATCACTCCACCCTGCAGTGGATGAAGTCCCAGGGAGAGTTGAATGACAAGCTTACTCGCTACATTTAGTTCATCGACATGTTTGACTTGGAACTGAAGCACAAGAAGGGCTGCTACAATAGAGTAGTAGATGCCCTTTCTCGTAGGCCTGACGCTCTCTTTCTGATCTCCTTTACTCACTCATTTGGAAAGAGGACTCGACAGACCATTGCCCGGTTGCTGCCCCAGGATGCGGTTTTTGGGCTTATAGTGAGGAACCTCCAGGATGATCCTGCATCTGAACCAGGATATACTCTGGTTTCGTACCTGTTGTATACTTGCAGCAGAGGCGAGGAACGCCTGGGATTCCCCAGGACCGCAAGCTGAGAACACTTCTGATGTCAGAGTGTCATGATGCTCGTGGTCACTCTGGAGCCCTCAAATCGTATGCAGCCCTGTCGCAACGCTTTTTTTGGAAGGAGATGAGGAGTGGCATGCTACACTATGTGGAAACCTGTGAGTTATGCCAAAGGAACAAGGTAGTACGACGACCTCCCCTTGGCTTACTCAAACCACTACCCATCCCTGAAGCACCTACACAGTCAGTGTCTATTGACTTTACTGACTTGGGTAGGACCACAACTCGTGGTATGCGCGGGTTATGGTATGCGTGGATCGGTTCTCCAAATATGCAGAGTTCATCCCCTTACCAACCGAGGCTCGCGTTCCGACCGTTCAGGCGGTATTTGCTGACAGGTGGGTTACACATCATGGACCACCCACCTCTATAGTCAGTGACTGAGATCCCAAGTTTTGCAACAATGAATGGCAACCCTTACCTCCATTCTCGCCTGGATATGACATCCGGTCGTCATCCTGAAGCCAATGGTCAGGTTGAAGTGATGACCAGATTCTATTTCAGCTGCTGCGTCTTGTGATCAGTCTAGATCAGTAGGACTGGGATCTTCATTTGGGTCGTGCACAACTTGTGTATAACACTTATGTACACTCCTCTACAGGCTTTACACCCTATCGGTTGCACTAGGGTCATGAGCCATAGCAGCCTCTCGATGACATCATCGATAAGGCTACCCCTACGTTGACACTTGGGACTGCAGAGTTCACCAGGCGTTATCGTATGGACAAAGAGCGCGCCCGTGCTAACCTGCTGAAAGCCCAAAAGGCTATGATTCAGCAGGCAAATAAGCATAGACATCCTTCGACTATTCGCACAGGTGACTGGGTGTGGGTACTCAGTTTTGAGTCGTCACGAGAGGAGGACATTTCACCTAAGCTGCTGCCAGAATACATGGGTCCATGGCAGGTCTTAGATACAGTGCGAGCTGATCCGTTTGGACCATCCTATACAGGGGATGTCCCTCTGCATCTACAAACCTACCCCGTCTTTCATGCATCTAAGCTGTTACCATTTACATCAGTTGATGCATTCCCAGACAGGCCTCCTCAGTTTGGACCTCCAATCCTTGACAAGGGATATGACGTGGAGTCCATTGAGGATGAGTCAGGTACATGACCAGATAAGGAATACCTTGTGAAGTTTTGTTACCAGCCACACACTGAAGATCGCTGGTTTACTCGCAAGGAGCTTCTGAAGACCACAAAGTTTGTTGTCCTCAGATACGAGGCAGCACAGAAGGGAGAACCCATTCGACGCTCTGCACGCCTACGCCCCTAGCTCGGAGGTCCTCGCTCCGAGGGAGGGTAGGTCTGCAATGACTTGCTGGTTTCTGGTCGCCTGTAGCCTCTCTCTTGTCGAGGTTGTACCAATTTTAGGTCAGATTCATAATTTTGTGACGCTGAGGGCTAACCGAGAGACCTGGCTGTATGGAAATCCGGTAGGGACATATCTGCAAAATTGTGAAAATATAGGTCCGTACTAACTGGAGTTCCTTCAGCTACCCTAACTGCGAATAGCAGGCCCGGGCTACCCCTAGGATAGACAGGTCCTAAGGGCCCAAGCTGATAGACGGTCCTATAGCCTATAACCGGGTAGGGAGTGGCCCTAGAGGCCGAAACAGAAAACAGTACCGGTCTTGTCAGTCGGTCCGGTCTAGGTCGAGTCTAGGCTAGTTTAGACTATAGATAGGATGGGCACATCGGTTCAGGGCTTTTGGCAGTTGGTACCGAGTACATCGCTGTTGTGCTACGCGTGAACCGGGAGTGGGGACGGCTCAACATGGAAGGAGACAAACATAGCCAGACCTTCGGAGCGCCGGCCATAGTTGGGACCTGCGCTGTACTCTGTCAGCACGTCGGGCTGTACAGAGGTCTAGGCTATTCGAGTTCTGCTGGAGGCGGGAGAAGTTGGTGCCTTGCTGGATCCTCCTCCGGAGTGGGGTTCCAAGGTTGTGGCGCTGCAGCCAGAGTTGCAACATCTTCCTCAGAGGTCATCTTGTCAGGAGTGGTGGCGCTGCTGCAGACTTCCACCCGGGAAGTCTTCCGACACTTCGTCATCATCAGACATTGTGGTGCTGGTCTTCTTCTTCATCCCCTGATTGGCGCTTGGCCTTAGAGGCCTGTTTCAGAGTGGCGCTGTCCTCAGGAGGCAGTACTTGGGTGGCGCTTGATGTTTCAGGGGCTCAGGGGTGTTACGAGTGGTTACTCGAGGTTGGGGAGTGAAGCATTGCTCACTGTTGAGCAGCGCACTGTAGTTCTAAGGTTATTCTGACAATTCGAGACTCTGAGTGTAACAAACAGTGTGATACTGGGTTTGGACTATCATTGTTTCATTGTTTTCTGGATGTGGATACTCCTATCCTCTCCCCTTCCTTCTGTGTATGTATGGGCATACCTGGGAGTCTATGTGAGTGAGTGTTGGTCCTCAAACAACAGACAACCAGAATCATAACACAGGAGTACACAAAATTTATAGCAAAACCCTTTTCCTCGGGACAACCGTTCCACCTCTAATCCACCGTCCTGCTTGTTCCCATCCAAGACTCGAAAGTCAACCTTCACCCTTGGCTGAAACGGTTTTCACCTATTGCAGTAGCAAATGCAGTACCCAGTTCTTGATCCCTAGACCTCCCCTTCACCCATGCACGGCACTCGTTGACCCGTTTGTGTTTGAACCTGCGACTTGTGTTCTGAAAGTCGTATGTTCAGCTGTTCTATATAGTGCGGTCGTCGGGTCTTGAACCGTAGATCTGAGTTTTAGAGGTCTTAGTAGTAGCATAGGCCGTAGCTGCTACAGTTCCGAAAGGTCAAGTCAACGACCTTCTAGAAGTTGTAGGTTGACCCTTCGTAAGTCCTAGGAGTTGGTTCGCGTCTGAGTCAGCAGAGGGCAGTCCTAGCACAGTTAGCAAAGTGCAGTCCCGGTCCTACCTATCCTAGTCAGTGGTTCCCAGTCCCAGGTCGCACTTTGTCAAGTCATATCCTGTGGGACTGTGCATACCCCGGGTCCAGGGTCCAAGGGCAGACCAACGACGATCCGAAGTATAAATAAAGAGGCAGCGTCAAGCCATTCATTCATTCTGCCTGTGAGCCGTGCGGAACCGCTGTCTGAGCGTCTTGTGCTACAGAGGTCTGCAGGTGCCCAAAGAGGAAGAGGGCTAAGACGAGGAAGACTCGGCCATAGCCGCCAGTTAGTGGTAGGAGTTAGAAGACAGCCATAGTTGCCAGTTAGGAGGGTAGTGCGCGTGTGTGCAAAGTGTGTGTGTGGGGGGGGGGGGAACATCAAGGGTGATCCGTGAGTGAGTCAGTGTGTGTGCGAACAAGTTGCTGGAGGATACAGTTGATCGGGTGGGAATCTTTGTCTGGCGCTTTGCACCATAGCCGTTCAGGACAAGTTTGAATCTGAACTGTGTTTCTGGCCACGTGTTATCTCTAAGCTTTGTGTGGGCGCTGTCGCGCCAGTGTGAACGTCATCTGTTCACATGCATGCTGAGTGTTGAAGAAGACAAGTCTGATTGCACTGGTATCAGAGCAGGTTCCCGCTGTCCCACTATTTCGATTGCCGCCATCCACGTCATTGAGGTGATCGCCATCGTCGTCGTCATCTTCGCTGACCGGCGCCAAGGAGAGGAGGGTGCCACGTCAGCGTCGTCGTTGCGGCTGAAGAAAGAGGAGGAGGGGCGTTGTACGCCCAGATGCACGATGGGAAGTGGGCGCGCAGTTAGCGCGCGCGATCTTCTACAGATGGGGCGCGATCTTGGCAGCGACAAACAGAGAGGCGCGCTCGATAGCGGCAGCAGCGGCACTCGATTGCTGATGTGACGCGCGGCAGCAGCGGGGAATCGCGGCATGCGTAGGCGCGCACAATCGTTGAAGTCGTGTGCCACGAGGAGAAAGAGCGCTGCCGCTTGTGCACGCCCATCGCCGCTTGCACGCCGCTATTTTGCGTGCTAGTTGCAATCGCGAGCGATTCACGCCTTGTGGAAAGAGACGTCCGCCCGCCGAAGAGGAAGAACGTCGGGCCGAAGGGGGGGGATTGCCATCGTGAAGGAGGGCCGCTACGTTGAAGAAGACCACCAGGACCGCTGCGCCAAGATTGAAGTTGGGCGGCCATAGCCGCCGAACCTGCAAGAAGAAGACGACGCGAGAGAGAGAGAGAGAGAGAGAGAGAGAGAGAGAGAGAGAGAGAGAGAGAGAGAGAGAGAGAGAGAGAGAGAGAGAGAGACGATTGGTTGTGCAGACGAAGAAGAAAGTGGCGGCCATAGCGGCCAAGCTCGGAACGAAGAAGACGAAGACAAAAGTGACAAAGAAGGAGAGAGAGAAGGAAGAGGAAGGAGAGACGAGGGCGAAGGAAGCCATGCCGAGGCTGAGCGAAGAAGAAGAGAAAAGGGGGGAAGAGAGAAAGGTTGGAGGAAAAGAAAGGTCGGCCGCCATAGCCGGGAGGTTGAAAAAGTCGGTGGAGTATGACCGGGCATTGACCAAGTTGACTGGACGCTGACCAAGTTTGACCGGGAGTTGACCAAGTTGACCGGCCGCTGACCAGGTTTGACCCGCATTGACAGAAGGCGTTGACCAAGACTTTGACCAAGCTGGACTTGGTATAATCTCGCCAAGCCTTAAGCCTGCCCCCTTGCCCTGTGGATGTGCACATGCCTTGGTACTTGCTGAGTCAGTCTGTCTCTTCTTTCTACATTGAGTCACTTTTGTCCAGGTTGATAGGACTCTGTGCATGTGGTCGATAGAGTTGTGGTCACCAAACGTGCACGGGCTTAGTGGGGCTAAAGGCTATGTGTGACGACTGACACGTCCCGGGGACAAGACCTCCAAGGACGGTACAGACCGGCGGGCTGGTCGGTGTGGCATGGTAGGCCTGAAATCGGAGTTGTAGGGTGTGCATCCAGCTGTCTTAAACCACCAGTACACCCGCACCTAAAATCCCGATGCTACCTGCCCGCTGCGCGCCGCAATTTCCCGAGCCTTCTGCGTGAGGGTACCTGCAGTGGGAATTTCGAAATTGGCACCGGTGTCGGTGGTCTACCTGAAGGGGAAAAAAAAAAAAAAGGAACAAACATGCCAAAGATCAATGATGTCGTGGAAGGAGGTCATGGAGGCCATACTCAAATGATCACTTTCCAGAATGCATCTGACCACTATTACGGGGAGAGGGAAACATTGCTGGTTTTTTTTTTTTCTCCTTTTGTTCTTTTCTTCCTTTCTTGCCAGCAAGGCAGCGCATATTCCTCGTGCTCAAAACGCCCTCGCTGAGGGCATACTCACACTAGCGCCGTTGAAATGCATCCGGCCACTTTCACGACCAAAGCTTTGTTGGCTTTTTTTTTTTTTTTCCTCTTTTTGTGTCTGATAGTCGTGCTCCCCGTGTTCCTTGTTTTGCCTAAGTGCCCTCACTGAGGGCAGATTCACACAGAGTACTCCAAAAAGTGTATCCAACTGCAATCACGGCCAAAGCTTGTTTTGTTTTTTGGGACGTGGGGATTTGACATGGGCCCAATAATTCGAAAACCTTCTGACGTTCCGACCCTGCCTCGAGCCCGCCTTTTACTTCTTGTGGCGACAAGCTATTTTGTTGCAAGGCTAAGGCCGTGTACTGGTGGTTTAAGTGTTGAGAGGGCTCTGCTGATCACGTCGTCCTGACTGCGACCTTAAAGAATTCCTGAGGAGTTATGGGGGATCTCCTATGCCTCCTGATCAACAGTAGAGTCCTGTAGTGACAGCCTTAGAGTAGGTTAGGCTAGAGACCATAGTTGACTGACTCTAATCCAGAGTGAAAGCCAGGTGGGATTGATCGCCGGATCTGGAAAGTTTTGGTGACAGTGGTGGCAAAAGCTTCCATTGGTTGTGGTAACGTGGCTGGAACGAAGGAGAAGACTTTTGTGGTCCTTTAGAGAGTCGGTCAGTAGTCAGTCAGTTGGGGGGTTGAGTCTACGTGGTGAGGAGTGGAATCGTTCTGATTGTGCCTTATCACCATGGTGACCACTCGAGCAGGAACTAGCACTACCCCCTATAGTAAGGCCCAAGAGGAGAAAGTTGCCGCCATTTTGAAGGAAAAGAAGGAGAAGATGGAGAAGCGAGCGTTGATTGAGCATGCAAAGATGTTGGCCCTGCTAGAGGAACAGGAGGTGAAGAAGAAACAGATGGAAGAAGAGCTCGAAAGATGAAAAAAGGAACAGGAGGAGAAACTGGCGGCAGTTAAAGCAGCAGCAGCAGAAGAAGAAGATGAAGTGGAGGTTCCCCTGCAGAGTAATGTGAGAACTGAAGAGAGGGGGGAATCTAGTGGGGCGCGAGAGAGGGAAGCAAAAATGGAAAAGATGGTCACTGAATGGATGGCCAACCTGGCCCTGGGGGAAGAAGACGAGGCTATGTTGCTTGTTCCCCAAGCAGAAAGGGAAGTGGTTGTAAGGGAGTTGGAAGCGGAGGAGGACCCCTTGCGCCGACAGGCCAAGGACGAGGAGAAGAGATTGGAGTGGAAGTTGCGCCTTGCAAGAGAGAGAACAAGGCGGTTGGAGGCCGCAGACAAGATGGAGAGAGAATGGAGGGTTGTTGAAGAGCAACAGGGGCAACTAGGAGCACAGGAAAATCTCCAGAGAAAGATAGAACTCTTGTCCCAGAATATGGATGGAATGTTGAGGGCCCATCAGGAGCAACTGCATTATCTGAGAGGCCATGACATTGCTTTGCAGTCCATGCGCATAGGTTTCAAAGATTTTGCACGAGATATGATGTTGCGTGTGGGCACGGAAATGCGCGCTGCGTTAGAAAGCACCGAGAGATTTTGTACAGGCGCCATAGAAGGCGCTAAGATAGCAGCCCCTAAGGAAGAGGAGGCGAGGCCGCGTCGCGAGCGCGTCAAGGCCAGATTCACTGAACCCTATGGTGGGAAGAGGGGAGAGGACTTCGATAATTGGGAAGCTAATATCCAGTCCTACCTGCACCTCCATGATATTACGCCTACGAGCCATGTTTTGGTGGCCTTTCAGGCACTGAAGGAAGAAGCGGTCAACTTTGTTAGGTCTCTTGCATGTGTTGCCAAATGTGACAACGATATGGTCACATACTCTTCCGTTACTAACTTGAGTTTTTGTCCGCCCTCTGTGAGCGATTTGCAGATGTCACTAGAGGTCTTAGGGCATCTGACAAATTGCAGACTATCCACACGGGACAGTGGAGGAGTGCAACAACACTCAAGGCCGCCATGGATGAACTTGTCACTGTCCCTGGACATGGGGTCACTGAGACCCAGCTCGTCCAATTGTTCTATCGCGCTATGCCCGAAACTCTGCACGGGCACTTCCTGACACGTAAGCAACAGCCTGACATGACGTATGATGCGATAAGTCGAGGGGTTGTTGCTTTTGAGGCCCAGTCCGCGCTAGTTGCCACTTTTTGGCACAAGGACCTTGCCAATGGCAAAAAGTGGAAAGGTCAGACCATCTCAGGCCAATTTAAGGCCAAGGACAATCTTATTCTTACGATGGAAGAAGGTGGTCTGAAAGAGGTCCCTTACAGTGAGATAGAGTGGGGCCTCGATGAGTCAGATAGTAGTGAATGCCAGGGGAGTACCTACGTTGTTGTCGCGGTCGGAGGGAGGTCGCAAGGAAGAGAAAGGGGCCAAGGCCAAGGTGGTCAGGCCTCTGGTGGTCGAGGGCAGGGTGGCCAGGGGGTTGGCGATATAGG
This sequence comes from Chara braunii, assembly GCA_003427395.1. Taxonomy (NCBI): domain Eukaryota; kingdom Viridiplantae; phylum Streptophyta; class Charophyceae; order Charales; family Characeae; genus Chara; species Chara braunii. Next base: position 1,618,385 of record BFEA01000037.1, read on the forward strand.
AAACCGCCAAGTGGGAGGCAGGGGTCAAGGTCCCTCGTCTAACCGCCCTCGTTCAAATCCGTCACCTCCTAGAACGGGTGGTTGGCACCCTGGTCGGCTCGAGGGCCGGCCCTGGGAAACCTTGGGCATTGAGAAGAAAGACTGGCAGGACCGGATAGATAACTATCAATGCGTGTTCTGCTGTGACCCTGGGCACATCATCAAATCCTGCCCGAAGAGTTGCTGCAGAGTCAACAAAAAGGCAACTGCGAGTAGGGGTAGCAACTGCCCTTACCTCTAGGCCACGTGGAAATTAGTGTGTGCGCCAAGTAGAAACTCCCACTCTATGTGTGTCTATGGCAGAGGTCACTGGCCAGCATCTAGCCAGCTGTCCAGAGATTGCTTGTGTTAGAGTCTCTGTCGGCGCTTCCCTCACAGGTCTGCCAGAAAAATTGAAGGAGAGAACGTCGACCTGGGCCAAGATGAAGAAAGAAGGAAAAGGACAATTAGTGATAGCAGATGTAGAGGTCTTTAGAAGCAGAGTAGGGACCCTTATAGACAATGGGGCCACACGTAGCTATATTAGTCGTAAAGCGCCGAAGAAGTTAAAGCTTAGTTTGAAAGCCCAAAAGTTGGAAGAACCCGTAGTCAGCATCCTTGCAGACAATCGCACCATGCGAATCGAGGATTATGTTGAGGGAGTTCAGGTGTACTTTCGCCTAGAGGCAAATGGGAAGGTAGAGAGAGTTCTCCATTCCTTGACTCTCCTTGTCGAAGGCAATCTCCTGTTTGATATGGTCCGAGGAATGGACTGGGGAGAGGCAGCAGGAGCCACAGTGCATTTGCGTGAGCATGAGTGTAGGCTTCCTAGTCCTTCAGGTGGCGTCAAGACGGCCCGCCTGTTCCATGTGTCAGGAGTAGACATCTCCTTAGCACATTGTTGTCTCAGTGCTCTTGCGTTCGCGCGATTAGTTGAGGAGGAGCAATTAGAAGAGCAAGTTTTTGTAGCCTATGTTAGTCCAGTTACTGAGCCTAAGAAAGAAGAACCGACCAACCTTATTATTGCCAAGTTGTTGGAAGAATACGCAGATTTGTCAAAACCTCCTTCAGGAGTAGTACCCCGTCCCATCCAGCATCGCGTTGAAATAGAGCCTGGCAGCAAGACTCCAAAGGGAGCAGTCTATAAAATGTTTCCTAAGAATTAGAGGAGTAAGCAGTTAGACGAACTCCTCGATAAGGGTTGGATTAGGCCTAGTTCATCTCCATTTGGAGCACCTGTTCTGTTTGTCCCCCAAAAAGAGGGAGAGTTAAGAATGTGTATTGACTACAGGGGTCTCAACGCCGTTACAGTTAAGAATGTAGAACCACTGCCCCGAATGATCTGTTGGATCGGGTGCAGGGCTGCAGATATTTCACAAAGGTAGATTTGAAGTCATACCGTCAGATTGAGGTCCACCCTGATGATCAATACAAAATGGCGTTCAGGACTGGATATGGGCACTTAAGAGTTTACAGTTATGCCCTTTGGACTAACCAACGCACCAACCACTTTCCAGTGTTGTATGAACGGTTTGTTTACGCCATGGTTAGACAAATTTGTAGTGGTTTATTTAGATGATATTTTAATTTTTAGTAAGACCCTCCAGGAGCATGAGGCTCATATGAGGCAGATCTTGAAGAAGTTGCGAGAGACAAACTTTAAGATCAACGCGAAGAAGTGCGAGTGGGCCAAGACCGACATCTCGTGCTTGGGCCATGTCCTAGATAGAGATGGCATAAAACTTGAGGACAATAAGATTACAACGATTAGAGATTAGCCAACTCCTCGTACGATGACAAAATTGTGATCGTGTTTAGGATTGGCCTACTACCCTCCAAGAGCATGAGGCTCATCTGAGGCAGATTTTGGAGAAGTTGCGAAAGGCAAACTTCAAGATCAACGCGAAGAAGTGCGAGTGGGCCAAGACCGAAATCTTGTACTTGGGCCATGTCCTAGATGAGATGGCATAAAACGTGAGGACAATAAGATCACAGCGATTAGAGACTGGCCAACTCCTCGTACGCTGACAAAATTGCGATTGTTTTTAGGATTGGCCAACATGAGGCTCATCTGAGGCAAATCTTGGAGAAGTTACGAGAGGCAAACTTCAAGATCAACACGAAGAAGTGCGAGTGGGCCAAGACCGAAATCTTGTACTTGGGCCACGTCCTAGATGGAGATGGCATAAAACCTAAGGACAGTAAGATCAGCTATTAGAGACTGGCCAACTCCTCGTACGTTGACCAAATTCCGATCGTTTTTAGGATTGGCCAACTACTACAGGAAGCTCGTTAGAAATTTCTCTATTATCGCTGCTCCTCTTCGTAGAGTGTTTGGAAGTGGGATCAAGACTGCATGTCGGCCTTAAACAAATTGAAACGGGCCTAGATAGAGTACCCCCAGTCCTCAACGTAGCTGATCCATCCTTACCTTTTGTCATTACTATTGATACGAGTCAGTATGGAATTGGTGCTGTTTTACAGCAAGATGATGGCAATGGTATGGACCTGTAGAGTTGATGTCTGTTAGATTGCCTTCAGAAAAGGTAGTAGCCTCGACTTACGAGAGAGAACTCTACGCTCTCAGGCAAGGGTTAGACCATTGGAGACATTACTTGCTTGGGAGGCACTTCAAAGTCTATTCAGACCATGAGACACTTAGGTGGCGGGAGACTCGGGCCAAGATGACACCTAAGCTTACTAGGTGGGTCGCAGAGAGTATCTGGACATAGGGACTGACTTACAGCAAAAAGTTAGAGATGCGTATACTCAGGACCCTATCTACAGTGATCTCCTCAAGAGAGTAAGGGAGGACCCAGCAAGTGAACCTGATTATCGCATCACAAACGGGTTGTTGTTTGAAAAGATAGACGTCGTAGATCGGTTGTGCATCCCCAATAGTGAAGAGATCCGAAGTTTGATCCTAGGTGAATGTCACGATACGAAAGGACACTTAGGTTGGCAAAAGACATCAGCCAACCTGACACGTGCCTATACGTGGCCTGGCATGAAAGTTGACTCCATAGAGTATGTCCGCAGTTGTAGAGTGTGCCGGCGTAATAAAACTACTACGTGAGCCCCGTTCTCAAACCCTTAACTGTATGGGGTCTTCTCAGACCCTTAACTGTCCCTTCAGCACCCGGAGAGTCTGTGTTCATTGACTTCATGGATGTTGGAGTCAGGAGTCGGCATGGCAAGAGCTCAGTCATGGTTGTAGTAGACCGTTTTAGCAAGTATGCGGTTTTTGTTCCTTTGCCTTCCGAGAAACGTACAAAGTTCGTGATAGAGAAGTTTTTCGATGCCTGGGTAAGTGAGCACAGAATTCTGCTAGGCACACGGTTTACTAGTCAGCATTGGCAGGAACTTATGCGAGTCTATGGCTCGAAGTTGTTGATGTCATCTAGCCGTCATCCAGAGACTAACGGTCAAACTCAGCGAATGAATAAGATCCTGCAGCAAATACTCAGGATGTACATTAGACCGGATCAGATCAACTAGGATGAGATGCTCCCTAAAGTAGCTAGCGCTTACAACAATAGTGTCCATCTAGCTACCTGCCGAACTCCCAACGAGTTGCACAAGTCCTTAAGACCACGCAGGCCGTTTGAAGGACTGAATCATGACCAGATACAGAGACTGCCACCCGGAACTAGAGAAGTTCAGCATGAGAGGGAAACCGCAAGAGTGATCGACAACCTGAGAAAGGCTCAACATCGAATGGCAGAGCAAGCTAACAAGCATCGTCGGCCATCGCAGTTCTAGGTAGGTGACTTAGTCTGGGTCAAGTTCAAGGGGTTTGCGGAAGAAGAGAATATCTCACAAAAGTTGTTACCCACGTACAGGGGACCGTGGCCTGTCCTAGAGGACGGACCTTCCTACACGGTAGAAATTCCACCACACCTCCACACATACCCAATCTTCCATGCGTCCAAGTTGTTACCTTGTGTCACCAGCCAGCAATTTTCGGCGCATCGATCAATGATTCCGCCGGATATGGATGGCACATATGATATAGATCGCATTGTGGAAGAGGATGTATTCAGGACCAGAGGTAGAGGTCGTCCACAAAAGCAATGCAAAGTCAGGTTCGCTTATCAGGAACCGGAGGACGACCGCTGGTTCAAAAGAACCGAGCTTTTAGAGACCGCTCCCGACATAGTCCACGCCTATGATAAAGAAAGGAAAGGTAAAGGTCCTGTCTTGCGTCGAAGTATTCTAAAAGAACCTCGAATTTAGGCCGGTGGGAGTGAAACGGTTTTCACCTATTACAGTAGCAGATGCAGTACCCAGGGCTCGATCCCTAGACCTCCCGTTCACCCATGTACAGTACCCGTTGACCCGTGTGTGTTTGAACTCGCGACCTGTGTTCTGAAAGTCGTATGTCCAGCTGTTGTATATAGTGCGGTCGTCCGGTCTTGAACCGTAGGTCTGAGTTTTAGAGGTCTTAGTAGTAGCATAGGCCGTAGCTGCTACAGTTCCGAAAGGTCAAGTCCACGACCTTCTAGAAGCTGTAGGTTGACCCTTTCTAAGTCCTAGGAGTCAGTCAGCGTCTGAGTCAGCAGAGGGCAGTCCTAGCACAGTCAGCCAAGTGCAGTCCCAGTCCTACCTATCCTGGTCAGCGGTACCCAGTCCCAGGTCGCACTTTGTCAAGGGCAGACCAACGACGATCCAAAGTATAAATAAAGAGGCAGCGTCAAGCCATTAATTCATTCTGCCTGTGAGCCGTGCGGAACCGCTGTCTGAGCGTCTTGTGCTACGGAGGTCTGCAGGTGCACGGAGAGGAAGAGGACTAAGAGGAGGAAGACGCGGCCATAGCCGCCAGTTAGTGGTAGGAGTTAGACGGCAGCCATATCTGCCAGTTAGGAGGTTAGTGTAGTGTGTGTGTGTGTGTGTGTGTGTGTGTGTGTGTGTGTGTGTGTGTGTGTGTGTGTGTGAGCGTGTGTGCGAACAAGTTGCTGGAGGATACAGTTGATCGGGTGGGAATCTTTGTCTGGCGCCTTGGGCCATAGCCGTTCAAGACAAGTTTGAATCTGAACTGTGTTCCTGGCCACGTGTTATCTCTGAGCTTTGTGTGGGCGCTGTCCCGCCAGTGTGAACGTCATCCATTTGCGTGCATGCTGAGTGTCGAAGAAGACAAGTCTGATTGCATTGGCAGGTTCCACGTTTAATACAGAGAACAACGAACCTTCCCCTTTGCATTAACCATTTACAGTGGACTGTTACCTCCCTGAGAGGAAAGGAGAAGCCTCCCTAAAGAGGATTGAAGAGAGCTGGACATTGATTAGGTCTCATACCCCAGTCTGAAAGATATTAGCTCACTCGAGTCCTCTGTCTGATGCCCCGTCTCCGTTGTCAAACCGCCAAAACCGCTCGCTTGCAACTATTCTCCCCTTTAGATTTTACTTCGTTAAGTCCAAATATTGGAGTTAACAGAATCCGGACGGTTATGTCTCTCCTTTCCTAGTCCCCTTGAGGAGTACACAGCCCGATCTTTGATTAGGAATCCGTGCTGAGAGTTGTGTCCATTAATCCAACGACCAATTGAAAACCACCGCGGTATCTTGATGCTTTTATTAGCAGAAAATGCAGGGCCGCTGTGGTGTTCTCGAGTTCCCATCCCTTTTCCCTCTCACTCTTACTCGCTCTCTTACTCAGTCTTTATTACTCTCCTACTCACTCCTTCATCACTCATGCAGGCTCATATTTAAATGAACTCAGTCGGACTTATTGTCAGGTTCATGGAATTAGTTACAGAGCTCCTCATTTGCTCGCACGTGCTCACACCCTCCTCTCTCTCTTTCCAGTTCACTCTCTCTAATTCTCTTTCTCCCTCTGTCTAACTGTGTGTGTGAGGTTCTTCCTCTCTCCCCTTCCTGCACCAGGCACGATGTTAAAACACTGATGGTTCGTTCAGCTCTAATGTTGATATTAGTGCGAATCAATAAAGCACAGAGTCATTAACGCTTAATTCGAGGTAGTTTTCAGTTTAGAAACAGTGGAACTGACCGAGTGTTGCATTCGAGAGAAACGGTAATGATCAGACTCAGATATCCTCGAATAAAGCCCGGGGTCACTAAAGCTTGTATTTGGGGCGTTTTCTAGCTCAGCAATGGAATTATCCGTTGTATTCGGACGCAGACTTCAGGATAGAGAGGGCTAGCGATTTGTTCACCACACCCTCTTTCCGGGACTTCCCCGCTTGCTCACTCACCCACCCAATCCCTCTGGCTCACGCTCTCTCCTACTTTCTCTCTCACTCCCTCTCGCAATCAATGGACAGGGTTCCCCACGCTGCAGTGTGACGTTAAATGTGTGTTGGAATCCCGCCCACGACCACATTAACCCAGAGATGCATCTGCAGCTAGAACATGAAAAATATACACCGCTTTAATCGTTGCCTTCAGTACGCGGCTGCCTCGACGATTTCCCCACCAAATGAAGATGATTGTCCATCATGATTATGGAAAGATACTCCACCGTACTGTTGCCTTCTTGCCTCATGCATAGGTCGCCAAATGAGAACACAACTTCAGCGAGAACAGAGGAAGATACTTCAACTGGTTCTTCGCCTTCTTACCTCACGCATAGGGTGCCAAATGAGAACGCAACTTCAGCGAGAACAGGGGAAGATAATTCAACTAGTTCTTCACCTTCTTACTTCTCGCATAGGCCGCCAAATGAGAATGCCACTTCAGCGAGAATATGGGAAGATACTTCAACTGGTCCTTTGCCTTCTTAATCGTGAGTTCTGTTCTGAGTGTTCTCCAAATGAGGATGCACCTTCAACAAGGACAGGGGTAGATTCATCAGCACATTCTCTCCCGTTTGCCCCTTCCTCTCTCTCTCTCCCTTTCTTCTCTCACTCCCTATTCTCTTTCTCTTTCCGTCTCTTTCTCTTTCTCTCTTTTCTCTTTCTTTTGAAGCTCTCCGTCGCCCACTTCTGCTCCTATCATCAAGGCAGATGCGCCTGACCCTTCTCTCCACTCACGGTCACGCAGTGTGGTGCACAGCTTAGCCAAAGTGTCCGCGGAGCCGCTCTCAGGAAGTGGCTCGTAAGCTAAAGTCACTCCAGTGAACTCGCTCCTTCTATTCACCTATCTTCCTCTTGCATTCTTGCTCATCGTCGATGCATTTCCCCCCGCACAACCGTCGACTTAGCTACTTCGTTTCCCAGTGCTTCGAGCTTGACCAGCGAGCCGCAACTCACGAGCGTGCGGTTACATTCACGTTCTCCCGGCTCACAACGCTCGTCTTGGTCGACAGGTTCCCCGTGTTCTCCAGGTTTTCTCCACCTCTCCTAATGCTCAGACGGGCACTTCTTTCTGTTCCCGCTCTCTGCTGTGCGTTCCGATCGCGCTCGGATCCTCCCCAGTTTTCCCCCATGTCTTCATGGACGGCACACAATTCAGCCTCGGTGTCCGTATCCGGTGCAGATTTTGGGGAGGCGCATACGGTTCGTTAACATTGGAAATCTGTAGCCGCGAGTACCCCTCACGTTCGGCCTGGCAACAAAACTGCTTTGTGGGGCGCTGGTGGTCGACTGTTCCCCGCGACTCTCACCTTTCTCAGGCCGACCAGACCCGGCTGGCATCTACCTTAACCCTACTTGTAGCTGGCTCGGGGTTCCGCCCTTGTACCAGCTATATTCAGGCCCCCTGGGTGATCTGCTGTGGTCAAATGAAGAATGTATGTAAGGGAAGTCAGCAATGTAGACCAGCGACCTTGAGAAGTTGGATTGGCTTCATAGTCAGCTCGACCCGGGGTCTGTACCTTGATGTGATCTGGTGTTGGTGGCTGCTGGCGTGGTCTATCGGGATGCCCAGTACTTTCTCCCTTTTCATGTCCAGGGTATTCATTTCCGAAATAAAACTCCCCCCAGTATCATTGCACGACCACAGCCGAGCTATTGTCATCGATAATCTGGTACCGCGATCAGAGTTCCCACTTGTCGTCTTGTCACGGCCAGTTTACATGTTCACCAGTCCAAGTCATAGTTCACGTTCTCATGTATGAGACCGATCAGTGCGCCCCATAAGTCTCCACGGCATACGTCATCGGCCCGCTCACTCATAGCATAATACAAGGGTAGGTTACACACAAAAACGAAGACTATGTGGGGGGGGTAATAGAACAGCAAGAATCAGGGTGGTTCAGCACTGAAACATAATCTCGACACCAAAATGGGAAAATAGAAAATTCCGGGAATTTCACATTCTTTTTCATCGTTCTTTTCTGTATTCATAATTTTTTACATAGCCTCAAAATAAATAAAACAACACCCTCAACTCGACACCGCAAAATCGCTTATGCCAAATTTGGCGCACGTGGTCAAGACCAAGCCATGGTGATGATAAAAGTATGGTCAAAGTGGCTCCACAAAGGCAGCTCCAAAAATATAATAAAATAATATGACATTTAGCATTATAGTAGGCCCAGTATACATGGTTGTGGGAACGGAAATCGGGGATAGGCCCGAGTGCCCTGATTTTTCATTCCTCATAATGTGAAAAATTGTTAGCATTAGTAGATGTAGGCCCGTAATTTCCGCATTGCGGGACACCCACTGGATTTGGCCGCCCAACAACGGGTTCAAAACACACAGGGTCAACGGACAACTGTACAGTGGGGTAGGGGAGGTCTGGGGATCGAGTCCTGGTATCTGCAATTGTCGCGCGAACTGGGTGAAACCTTTTCAGTTCTCTCCGTCCCTCGACAGGCCTATTTCCGTATTCTTGATATGCTTTCCATTCTCTGTTCTGCTGTATGCACACTGTATTGTCATGCCATAATACCATGTTGGTACCTAACACATTCCCTTGACTGTTAGACCCACGCATGCACTGGATGTCTTTGCCTGAAACGGTTTTCACCTTTGCAGAAGCAGATGCAGATTGCAGGGCTCGATCCCTAGACCTTACCTGCACCCATGTACAGTATCGAGTAGACCCCTGTGTGTTTTGAGCCCGCGACCTGTGTTTTAGTAGTGACTGTTGTTTGCCGTAGGTCCCTGTACCTGTAGGAGTTCGATCTGTAGATCTGTCAAGTAGGGGTTACAGCTGTGTAGAGGTCGAAACTGCTAGGCTAGAGGTCTGTAGGCGAGTCGCAAGTCCAACTGCGTCGATTTGGCAGTGCAACCCCGTTCAGTCAGCGGTACCGGCCCCAGTCACACTTAGTCCAGTCAAGCAAGTACGGTGTGGGACTGTGTGCACCAAGGGCCTGGTGGAAAGGGGCAGACCAGCGGCCAACAGAAGTATAAATCAAGAGGCAGCATCCAGCAATTCATTCATTCTGTTGCGAACCAAGCGGAAGCGCTGCCAATGCGTCTTGTGCGAGGTGGTCTGCAGGTGCCCGAAGCTGAAGTGGGCTGCGAGAGAGACACAGCAGCCATAGCTGCTAGTAGTGATAGGGTTAGCAAGCAGCCATAGCTGCGCTCGGTTAGAATAGACTTCAGTGTGTGTGTATATGAGTGTGCAGTGAGAGTGTATGCGCGTGGGATATCCAGGGAGATCCAGTGAAGTGTGCGTGTGGACAAGTGGAGAGGATACAGTATCGTGAGGGATGATGAAGGGCGCACAGGCGCCGTAGTTACGAAGTGAGTTTGTATCTGAACTGTGTTCTTGCCTGTAATATCTTTGAGCTTTGTGTGGGCGCCATCTGTTTATATGCATGCAAAGTAAGAAGAAAGTGAGTCTGATTGCAGTTGGTATCAGAGCCGGTTCCTGCTGTTCCACACGTCCCGTCGTCATCTAGAAGAAGCGCCAGCAGGACGCCATCGTGGGAAGTCGCCATAGCTGCGCCGCTGCCGCGAGAGGTCGCGTACCCACACACAGAACGACGACGAGAGAGAGAGAGAGAGAGAGAGAGAGAGAGAGAGAGAGAGAGAGAGAGAGAGAGAACGAGAGAGAGAGAGAGAGAGAAAGAGAGAGAGGAGTGAAGAAGAACATGGCGGGCATAACCGCCAAGCTCGGACACGGAAAAAGAAGACATAGTCGAAGAGGAGAGAGAAGGGACGAAGAAGAAGGAAAGAGTTATAGCTGAGGTGGAGAAGGGAGAAAGAGAAACCATAGCCGGGGGTGAAGAAGAAAGAGACGAGGGATGAGAAAGAAGCCATAGCCGAGGGTGAAGGAGGAGTAAGGAGGAGGAAGGTGAAACAAAGTGAGAGAGAGAGGGTTGGCAGCCATAGCCAACGTTGACCAAGGCAGTTATCAGCGTTGACCAGAAGTTTACCAACGTTGACCGAGTGTTTACCAACGTTGATCGGGTGTATACCAGCGTTGACTAGGGCGTTTACCAGTGTTGACCGAGGAGTTGATCGGGACGTTGACCAGCATTGATCGAGGTGTTGACCAGGGCGTTGACCGGAGCTGTTGACCACAAAGTTTGACCAAGTTGGAGTTGGTATACTCTCGCCAAGCCTTCAGCCTGTCCCCTCGCCCTATGGATGTGCACTCACCCCATGGTACTTGCTGAGTCTGTCTCTCTTCTTTCTGCATTGAGTCTCTTCTGTCCAGGTGATAGGAACTTCGTGCATGACGTCATAGAGCTGCGTTGACCAAACCCACACGGGCTAAGTAGGGCTAAAGGCCGTGTCTGAGGATTGACTGACCCGGAGGACAAACCCTCCCAAGGACCGGTACAGACCGGCGGGCTGCTCAGTGTGGCATGGTAGGCCCAAAATCCGAGTTGTGGGTTGCACAACGAGCTGTTTACGTCTTAAGAGGACTTGCTGATCGCATCGTCCTGTTTGCGACGTTAAATAATTCTTGAGGAGTTACGGGGGATCTCCTTAAATGCCTCCTGATCAGCAGTAAGTCTTGTAGTGACAGCCATAGTTATAGGTCCAGGCTAGAGACCATGGTTGACAGGGTCCTCGAGGATTATGTGGTCCTTAGCGAGTCAGTCATTAAGTCAGGCAGGGGGTGGAAGTCTAAGTGGTGAGGAGTGGAATTGTCACCTGGTTGTACATCTATCACCATGGTGGACACGCGTAGCGGTACGAGCACCACCCCATATACGAAAGAGCAGGATGAGAGGGCCGCCGCCATATTGAAAGAAAGAAAGGAGAAGGAGGAGGCCAAAAAACAGGCCCTGTTGGAAGCGCAGGCGGCGAAGAAGAAGAAGTTCGAAGAAGAGATGGAGAGGTTGAAGAGAGAAGAGGAGAAGAAGCTTAAAGAAGTAGAAGAAGAAGAAGAAGAGGAGGAGATACCCCTGGTGAGGACTGTGAGGAGAGAGGAGAGAGGAGAGAGGGGAATCCAGTGGGGTTAGTGAAGACGAGAAGAAATTGGAGAAGATGGTGTTGGAGTGGGTGGCTAACTTTTCCTCGGGGGAAGATGAAGAAGCGTTGATGTACATTCCCCAGGATGAGAGGGATGCTGCTGCGGCAAAGATAAAGGCCCTGACAAAACCATTACAGCAGCAGGCCCTAGAAGAGGAGAAAAGAATGGAGTGGAAATTGGGATTGAGGAGGAAGAGAAGGAGGCGCATTGAGGATGCCACTGAGTTAGAGAAGGAATGGGCTGCCACAAGAGAACAACATACTAATGCGCTGGCACAAGGGGACTTGCAAAGCAAGGTGGATGCGATCGCAAGAAGCATAAATGTATTGATTCGCGTCCAACAGGAGCAGATGCATACATCAAGGGGCCATGACATGGCCCTACAGTCCATCCGAGTAGGCTTTAGAGCCCACGATATGCTGATGTGGATGGGCTCTGAGATGCAGGCCCGTATGAAGAGCACAAAACTATTGTGTGTTGGCACCATAGAGGGCGCTAAGCTTGCAGTCCCAAAGGAGGAGGAGGCACGCCCGTGTAGGGAACAAGTAAAAGTAAAGTCTCTTGATGCCTACAATGGGAAACAGGGGGAAGATTTTGATAATTGGGAGGCAAACATCAATCCCTACGTGCACCTCCAGGATATCATCCCTGAGGAGCAGGTCCTCGTTGCATTCCATGCCCTTAGAGACAAAGCGTCTAGCTTCGCCAGGCCGTTAGGCCGCGCCGCCAAATGTGATAATGACATGGTGGCATATTCCACCATCACTCCCATCAACGAATTCCTAAAGTTACTTCGCGAACATTTCGCGGACGTAACTAAGGGAATCAAAGCCTCAGACAAGCTCCAGACAATCCGCACACGTCAGTGGAAGAGTGCAAGGACGCTCAAGGGAGCCATGGATGAGCTTGTTGCGGTTCAAAACCATGGGGTCACTGAGCCACAGTTGTTCAGTTATTCTATCGTGCGATGCTCGAGAGTTTGCACGAGCACTTTTATGATAAGTCGCGAGAACAAGGGATGACTTATGATAGATTGAGTCGCGACGCCGTTGCTTATGAGGCCCAGTCTACGCCAGTCACTGCCTTTTGGCACAACGATTTCGACAAGGGTAAGAAGTGGAAGGGCCGGACCATTGCAGGACAGGTAAAAGGGAAAGACTGCCTGATCTTGACATTAGATGAGGGCGGAATGTAGGAGGTCCCGTATAGTGAGATTGCGTGGGGCCTCGAGGAGGAGGACAGGAGTGTGGGTCAGGGGAGGACCTATGCTGCTGTCGTGGCTAGAGGGAGGCCGCAAGGAAGAGGAGGAGGCGTGGGCCAAGGGGGACGGGCCTCTAGTGGTCGAGGACAGGACGATCAGGGGGTTGGCGGCAGGAGAAACCGCCAAGAGGGAGGCAGGGGCTAAGGTCCCTCATAAAACCGTCCGCGTTCCAATCGATCACCTCCCAGGACGGGTGGATGGCACCCTGGCTTGCCACAGGGCAGGCCTTGGGAAGATTTGGGCCTTGAACAGAAAGTCGGGCAGAGAAGGATAGACCAGGATTAGTGCATTTATTGCGGTGATCCGGGGCACATTATCGAATACTGCCCCGTGCAGGACAGCAGCAGGGAAGGAGGGATTTCGAGTTTGTCCTCGTTAGGGAGAAATATTGATTACGCGAGCAACAAAAACCAAATCAACGCTGCCGGTGACAACAACAACAACAACAACAGGAATAACAATGATGATACTCATGGTGGGGCAAGTGCGATTGGGGATTCTCTTCCCCTCCTCTCCCCCTTCCTTTCCTTCTTCCTTCTTGTTTCCCTTTAGTTCGTTGGATTTTGATTGGGGGGATGGGCAAGTGGGGTGACCGAATGGATTGAGTGGAAAACAGGAAGGTTGTGTGGGGGTGTGAGGAGAGAGATGGTGGCGCGAAGGGGTAGGTTAGAGAATGCTAGACATAAAGATGGGATGTGGCTACAAGGTTTGGCCACGTGGCAACAGAATAACCATGCCTTGGGTATGGGCTTGCTTATCTGTTTGCCACGTGTAATTGGTGATCTTAATTTGTCACGAGTAATTGGCAATCCCAGTATGTATGAATTCCGTAAACATGGCTGCCACGCGGGGATTGTCATTTCAGTTGCGCTACAAATTCGCCTTGTGGCAGCGCAGGAGGAACAATAGTGTTATGCATTGGGGCAGCCTATGTGGTTCACTGCTGTTTTGTAAAGTGGGTCACAATGGTGAATCTAGGTTTTCCCGAGTGAGGAAACTACCCCTGCTCATACTCAATGTTTGAAATCACTCAGCAAGATAGTTCTTGACTTAGAACTAGCTCGTACTAAGAAGTGGTGGTTCTGAGTACAGAGGGTGCGCACATCCCAGTGCGACAGTTTGTGCATTGGGTTGCATCTACACTTAGTAAAAAGAAAAATTTGAGCATGGTGTTTTGATATTG
>BFEA01000037.1:1632322-1644561 GCA_003427395.1 Chara braunii
GACAGTTTGTGCATTGGGTTGCATCTACACTTAGTAAAAAGAAAAATTTGAGCATGGTGTTTTGATATTGCTAAACCTAATGATTTTGAGTACGGGGCCTGATCGCACTCGAATGTAAGTGAATAAAATTGAAATAGATTTAAAATGAGATAACTTTGAACTTCACATATCCCAAATCAATGGAATGTGTTCTATGCTTGCAAGTTTGTACTTCGATGGAGGTACATTCTCGTAATATCGACGAAAGTCAAGCATGACTACAAATTTGTTCTCGGATGTTGGAACATGCTCGTTGTATTAGTGAATATTAGGGATATATTTACAAATTGTTATTGTACAACAAAACACCCCTGTACTATTAGGGAAAATTTAAGAGTATAAATCAAACCGACTTTCAGTTCTAGGGGTACAACCACGATAAACTGAAATTACAAAAGTAATTTCAACATTTATCCTACACGTGAAACTGATCCGCAATATCATGAAGTCGTAGTGGTATCCTTACAATTGGCGCAGCTAAGCTCTTTCACAATTTGAAAATGTTTGGAAGTATAAATGAAGTGTTGTCTCTTCAACTCAAGTTGTCTTATTATTATATGAATAAAATAAATAAATAAGCCAGAATGGTCTTCGTGCCGTTATTTGACTCATTCTGACCCGCGCTCGTTATTTCTTGTTTATAAGTTCACGGAGAATGAGTTGAGTCAATTCTCATATATGAATCACCCTTCGGCCTTAAACCACCAGTACCTACCGGTTGCTGAGGCCCTACCCTCATTTCTGCCTGCGCGCCAAGGGTTGTCGAACCTGGAGGGGGGCGGGAACGAATTCGGGTGTACTGTGGAGTGGCACTGGTACCACAGTTGTTTTCACTCGTGACGCAACCCGGGCGTGACCACAAGCGCAGTCGAAGACATTCGGGAGAGTCCTTGGGAAAAAAAAAAAAAAAAAGCACATCTGCGAAAGGACAACTTCCTTCCTGTCTCTTATGGGGAGTTCCCGTCGAAAACGTTGAAGACAGTTCGCACAAAAAAAAAAAAAAAAAAAAAAAAAGGACACATGTGCAAAATGATAGTGGATCGTGCACTAGAACGTGGGGAGATACATTGGCATATATGTCTTTGGTGCAAGTGGAGTATTTGGCTTCGCTGGCAGGACTTCAAATGCTCCCCGTTTCTCATGGGGAGGCAGATCAGATGCGATCGAGCTTTTGTCTTTTTATTTTTTGTTGTGAGTTGGAAAAAAACGAAAAGCAAAAGTATGTCAGACCACATTACTTATAATATAGAATATATATGTCCCTAATCACGTCCCGATACGGTTGCAAAAGTCATTGCATAAAAATGCCATGAAAACGGATGTTTCTTTTCTCTTCATGACTTTCCACGTGTTGCATAAGCCAGGGCATTTTTCTCGGCATGTATAGTTCCATGAGTAGGGAACCATACATTCAAATCCAGAAGTCAAGGGAACACTCTTCCTCCGTGATGATGAGGGTTGCAAGTTACAAAGGACAAAGTGCTCCCGTGAGTTCTCATTTCGAATGCATGGTCCCATATTCAAGGACCAATACATTTCGAGAAACTGTCTCTCATCTGAAATGTTTTTTTCTTTTTTCTTTTTTCTTTTTGGAGCCTGTATTGTAGTTGCAGCTGGTGCGTCCCTGCATGTGGAAACATGCACGGCAAAAACAAGAGTACACCGAGTTCTATTCCTTGGGCCCAGCAGCCTCTTCACAAATGTTATTGCCGAGCCTTTCCCGAAATCCGGAAGTTGCGGCGCGTTAACGACCGCGATTTTTTTTTTTGGCTGGGCCAGGTACTGCTGGTTTAAATGTCAAATAAGAGAGGTCTATGCTTCCCGTTGTGCCTTTGGTTCCACTTTGGCGATAGATCCGTATATCTACCCGATAGTTTGTGTTCTCTCAATGAAGAAGAAAGACCTCTCCGGATCTTATCCGGAGACTGACCCTCTTCGCTGCCTGTAAGGGTTGGTTTCACTCCCCAGCTACTATAGGGTCTCCGTGTTGCAACCTAAGTTGCTTGCATCTCGTGGTTACATATATCTGGTTTTTACCTGTAGTTGAACACCGGTTGCCGCATAACCCTAGTGGATTTATCCACCACATCGTCCTACAAGGTAGGCACCCCCGAATTAGCGTTGATTGGGCGGACCATGATACGCAATCGGTCATGACTCACATCAGGAGCGCAACGTCTGACCACGAAATTGCGTTGGCTATTCTATACCGGAAAGCTTTTGTGTCGACTTCGTTATCCTCACCAGGTTCAACATCGTCTTCCCTACCAAAAAGGCTCAGCGATGATGTGTTTGACTCTGTCTTTTTTGCACGCATCATTCATACGGCTCGTACCTAACTTCTTACAGGTGATTGTAGCGAATATGGCGAAGGCATAGTCTTACCCCATTACTAATGGTGGAAGGTCGCGGTTCCAAAGGTTCGGTTGTTCGTCGATGAAAGTGGTAAATTTATTGTCGTGTCAGATGAGTAATCTCTAACCTGATTACTTCACTATATGTGAGAAAGTCCTAACCGAATGTCGGACGACCGTATATTTGAACACAGAACAACTCCCTAGGTTGGATTCGAACCAACGACCCAATAGATAGGGTAAGCAGTGTGTGTAATCTAACTAAGCTTCCCTCTGAACCGTGCTTGCAAAATTTCCAAGCACACGACTCTCCATCAGTTTAGCAAGACTACTGATAGAGTGGAGCCAAAGGCGCAACATGAAGCAGAGGCCTCTCTTATTTGACATTTAAGACCAAAGGATGATTCATATATGAGAATTGACTCACCTCATTCTCGATGAACTTGTAAATAAGAAATAATGCGTGCGGGTCAGAATGAGTGAAATAAGGGCGCGAAGGTCACTCTGGCTTACTTATTTATTTTATTCATATAATAATAAGGCAACTTGAGTTGAAGAGCCGTGTGATGGGCGACCATCTCGTATGGTTCGGAGAGCACTTGTTACGATCGTATAGTCTCGACTCTTTCTTCGAGCCTCGTGGTGAAACTCTTCACTCTATTCATGTTTTAATGAAATTATGTATGAGTAAAAAATATGGCCTTACGGGTACCACCCTTGAGTTAGTTTTGTTGTTTCTGAAGCAAGTTCCTGGGCTTATGGTTTAATTGGTTCAAACGCACCGCTTACAACGTTGATATTGTAGGTTCAAATCTTACTAAGCCTATTTGCATTCTGGTGTATAGCTTAATTGATAGAGCATTGGGCTTTTAACCTAATGGTCGCAGATTCAAATCTTGCTATACCCATAAGGACACGAAGTGGGGTAAACATTCTTGTTGTGATGAGAATGATGTGTCTAACTCTTTGTCTTTCTTGCACACATCATTCATACGACTCGTACCTAAGTTCTTACAGGTGATTGTAGTGAATATGGTGAAGGCATAGTCTTACCCCATCAGTAATGGTGAAAGGTCGAGGTTCCAAGGGTTCGGTTGTTCGCCGATGAAAGTTGTTAACTCATTACTGTGTCAGACGAGTAATCTTTGACCTTATTACTTCACTATATGCGGAAAAGTCCTAACCTATTTATTGAATGAATTTCAATATACGATGGGTAATTTGTAGGAAACCAACATATGTCTGTGTAGTAGAAGTGACATAAAATTCGAATGGAAGCCCCAGTAAACGGTGACAGTAACTCTAACTGTCAATTTTAGGGCAGTTATAAAATCTAGCTACATGCCGGAACACTCGCAATTCTTACATACACTACCGAGAAATACGGCAGAAAGTTCACTCGAGTGGATAGAGTGAATTAGCAGGCTCGCTAGACGAAGCGTCTCTATCGATCCTCAAAGGCCATATTCCAGACGCACAAAAACTATAGTCCAATCGGCATGGTGACATGAGGCGCAAGAGCACGCAATGAAAATTGAATTTGTTCAGGTTCATATAACAAAACAGTCATCAATGTTTGATAATTAACTTCTAAATGGGATGGCTTGTTTTTTTTAATTTGGTTATACCTTATTTTTTGTTTGATGATTGACTTGCAATTTTGTTGAATGGAAATAAGATCACCACTGAAAACTTGAAAGCTAGGTCGAAGGATAATTTGATTATTAACACAAAACTGTAAGAATAATAGAGTAAAAGTTTATACGTACAAGAAGAATGTCCAATCTTTTCTCCATTAATAATAACAAGTTTTTTTGTTTGTCTAAATAAGTATACGTTTTTTTTGCTACTTTTTAAAAAGGTCAGACACATCATTCTCATCACAACAGATAGAACCAGAAGGTTTGATCAACAACTTTCGAAAGTTAAAAAAAAATTGTAAATTGGTCGTTACAGAGAACATATTCTTCGATCTTTGAAGCGTTTTTTTTATACAACCCGCAAAGTATATGCCAAACGACTTAATTCAATATTGATATAAAAGAAGTAAGCACGTTTGACTTTAGAATAGGTTTTTACCACGACGTTAACTTGACCTTGTAATTTAGACGATTTTACAAAAAAAAAAAGTAAAACAATCAAAGTGATTTTTCAATAAACTCCACGCTAAGGGAGGAGTTTCCTTGAGATTTGTCGTGCTTGGTGACTTAGCGCATAATCATCAGGTAGCAGTTAGTTTGTCACATCATTTAAATCATTGACGACTGTTAATATTAGTCCCCATTAAGTAAAATGTAATGATCAAGTAATCTACTTTTCTTAAATATTGTTTCCTTTTTCCACGGCTCGTCACTTAACCATCATCAAAAAGGTCAGAACATCCTCTGATGAGATAGAGAACAAAACTCATAATTACATTCGGGCTCTGACCGATGATGGACCCAATCATCGTCTACCTTCTTAATTAACAGTTGAAGTCCGCACAACAATTTATAAAGATTAAGAATTAGTTGTTAAATCGTTTTTATTCGATTGAGAGTAGTTATTTAGCACTTTTACAGACCCAGGTCTAAGAAGAGTATGACATTATTTCATAATGCATCAGTCAAATCACATATATGCACCACCACATAAGAGTAAGTAAAGTAGAGATCTTGAACAAAGATAAGATGACGGTGTCCTTAGGCAGGGTTAACCGAAACTTTATCTTATGTTAGTCTTAATTAAAACTCGAATTTTTTCAAGAATTTGTCACAATCGTTTGGATCATACCCATCTTTTATCCTTCCTTTTCAATCAGACTCTTCAAGTTCTCACTTCAACGTTCAGCCTTGTCCTCCCTCGATCGGACAGGAAACGTTTGTGCTAAGGATGATGAATATTACCACCTCTGTAATCAATTGGTTAACAAGCCGCTTATGCTTTTAAAAGTCAATGATGATCCACAAAAATAAACAAAATCTCCCGTGGTAGTAGTCTTAAGGACCAACGCAGGAGAAGCGACAAGAACACACTTGAAATAACATTGAAAGCTAGTACTGATATCGTCGCAGTGATATGCCCAATGTGTATGGGTCCTCCGGCTGATAACCAGGCATCAGCAATTGGCTGAAGATGACCCACTTCGGTAAAAGCAGACACTTTAGGTAGTTACTTCAAGAGACATGACTTTTCTCGAACTACATCGCGTTGAAGACAAGAACCTAACTAGTTCGAGATCCCTGGACAATGACGACCAACTAAAAAATCCACAAACTTGGTAATGGAGGGAAGACTCGCATGAGTCTGGCAAAGAGCTTTCAATTAAGTGTGATAACTGACTATGACACCTTCATCAAGTACTATTAGCACAGAAGCAACCAACAGAGGAACCAGTACTCGCTTTGATATACTCCAGGAAGATGACGGCTACCGAAGAATAAACAAAATAATGTGCCATCTACAACCAATGTAGTAAAAACCCAACGCGATGACTTGCGCCTAATAAGAAGCACGTCTAAGATCAAAGTGTTTGATTAAAGCGACCTGTGGGGAGCGAACCTTAGTAAAAGAAAGCTCAAAATGTCACGTCATTCGTAACTGCTCTTTTTGCATGTTTATAATAGTCGTCATTGACGTATATTGTTTGTCTGTGTTACTCGTACTCTGCTCTCGAGTTCATCTATTTCTCTACTAAACTCTCTCTCGCGCTTGTAATTGTTCACGTGTTCGATCATTCTGATTTCCCCTCCCCTCACCTTTGCTCTATTAGCAGTTTACTTCGCTTATCACCATCTCATTAACATATGTCTCATGATTCTGAAAGTCTGATTTCTGCATACCCTTTTCTCGCTAATATCCAGCACAATGAACCCGCTTTGCCACACAACGACCAACATGCAAAGCTTGACAGTAAATGACAAAGGTCATGCACAAGAGTAGATGAGATCAATGGTAGAAAGTGCTCGCGCCTTTTGTAAATGGCACATGAAGATTTTTTCTTTATCTCGCGTGTGTCGGCAATACCTTATTTTGTACACTCTGTCTCTCTCTACTCGTCACTCTAGTCTCTGTCAATAATTACCTTGTGGACTATGTTCCTCCACTCACAACACCAAAAATGTGTCAATAGTATCTTGTTTTGTACATTCTCTCCCTACCTACTTGTCACTCTAATTCTTGTCAATAATTACTTTGTGGATTATGTTTCTCCACTCACAATACAAAAAACGAAGGAGATGAACTCAACTGAGTCGATACCCGTTGTCGCACTTTTTCTAGTTGGGTCACTTCTGGCGATAAAAAAACTAACAGGTTGTCACGCAGGATTTTGATGATGGTTTGCAATAAATAAATAAACTAAATGAAGCAAATCTCTTCCTTTTGAGTGCGCTCGGCTTCGAGCGAGACCCTTCGATTGCAGTCTTTGTCAGTCCTTGGTCTTAGAAATCTTTATTTTGATTCAGAACAATAAAACTCGTGCAAATAATAATCATAAAATTTTGGTGTGCCATGCATATATCAATTTGTCAATTTGCTAATTTGAGAATTGTGACAAGATCAACAGGAAGCATAATCATCAAACAAAGTCAATGCAAAAGATCAAGACTGACTGACTCTAAGCAAAAGCAAGATGAATGAGGGAAAAATGGAAACTCATAATGATCTCAGAAAGTACAGATGAATAGGCACGACCGGCACTAGTCAAGAGTCCTCACTCATCCTTCTAGAGGCTCCTCATCAATCTCTAATTTGGTTGTGCGTCTGTTGTACCCCGAGCCATGCCTATGTACCTCCTGAGATTGTGACCTCTGGATGTAGAGCCACCTAAAACCTGCAAGCTCTGAACACTTTCATCCAAGACCCATGATACGAAAATCAACCATAGCACAAAATTCCTCCCACAAGGTAGGAAAATAGGATTGGGAGAAAATCCCTCGTCTGACATGCCTGAACTCAGATGGCTCCGTAACTGCCACGTAGTCAATTATACCTCTTGGCTAGATCTACTAAGTCACCCCAGCAGGAGCCGTCTGCGAGAATGAACGGAATTGGGGACTCAGGGTAATCAGTGTGAGCTTAGGTCTGAAGTTGCGGATCAGTTTGACATCACTCTCATTAAGCTCCGTCTCTTTCTCTTTAAGGTGATTTGCTGTGAGATCCAGATAGAGTAGAAGAGCTTATGAGTTCCTTTACGCTTCCTTATGCAGTGCCTAAAGTCATAGATGATGTGTGTTGCGAAACTGGTGAGGGCAACGAAGATTGACAGATCTCCTTGCTTAAAGCCAATTGCACTGAGATACCGATACTAGAGGGCATCTTTGGAAGCAATTCTGTTGAGGTTGGCAAGAATAGACTCACTGACTAGAAATGAGGTGATGGTACTTATGTATCTGTGTGAATGCTGAGAACTGATCTGAGTAATCACGAATCTCTACTGACGATGATTTGCAAATGTTGATGAATAGGTCTACCAACTTGACATCACTAACGCAAATATTGATTGGGTAATGTTGACTTGTTGCGATGATTGGGTGAAACTCGTCAATTAGTGTTTTGGTAAAATCTTCAAAGAGGAAATCTGAGTTTTCATGTGTTCACAAATGCTTAGCTCTGGCCTTCTCAGTCGTCTTCAAGGAAGATCCTGTGCTATGCAATTTTTCGCTACACACTGAAATACATATTCGATATATTTCTCTTCCCTGACTCTACTAATTGCAATTTCCTTCATAACAGGTTTGTTATGTTTCATATCTCGAATCGCTTCTGCCTCCTAACCCTCATGTTTGTCTCGGTTGATGATAACTTTGACTACTAATATCTCACCATCCCTCATGTTTCCTTGTCCCTCCCTCGAAACAGACTTACGAGGAGTTAGGGGAGTAAGAGGATAGGTTGCTCCATGCAATGAAGAAGGATATGCTTGATGTTTTTGAATTTATCTCAGGAGACCCACCAGATGATTATCAGAGGTTAGTCTCAGTTTCCTTTTTACGTTAACGAGACAATAGCCAAATAAATATTGTCGGGATCGTTTCCCCAAGGTGAGTTACTAGCCCGAGTACTGCTCCAGTGTTATACAATCATGACCGGCTCCATGCAGTCGCTTTAAGCATTGGTAGTCTGGATACAATTAGCTCAAAGGTTATGGGGGACCAGTTTGGGAAATCTTTCGTTCATAGAGTTACCTTGAGCTTAGAGTATAATTCCCCTTCATCATTACAGATCCGAAATTCAGAGCCCGTCCCATATAAGAGAATCACTCATGGGTGCAAAGCCAGTCCAGACCCGACTTGACTGAATTGAGCGAAAGGGGGTGTTCCCCCCCCTCGGCACTGCAATTTTGGGCACAGTCCTCTCCGGAGCTAGAACATCCAACCTGGACCCTGAGAACTTGCTGATACCAAACAAGAGGTTTGTTCCAGTTAAATTGCATAATATTTACTTATGTAGTTTTGTCGCAAGAGATAAAGCTCGCTTGCAGAGTTGGAAGAGGGGAAACTGCGGTATACTACGGGTTGCGACTTCTGCTCGTAAGATAGAAACGACGTCAGAGCTCAACGCACGAGTCTTACTCAACCTGAGATCCCCGTCGTTGAGTCAGGTGACAGTCAACAGGGTGTCCGCAGGAGGGACGAATAACACATGGGGATTATCCTACTCTTCAGTAGTGGATGACAGATGAGGTGAAAGAGAGCCAAAGAGTTTGGTCAACCCTTAGGAAGCATCACGCTGTGGAGACATCATCATGGTGCGCTCTACCTTGGCTTGCATGGCAACAAGGTAATATCACAAAAGTAGGAGGCGGTTCTGCGCGGTGGGCAAGTAGGGGGAATCGCGACAGGTGATTACAAGCCGTGGATACATATGGGGTACATTGCACAAGTGGTTAACAGGGGGACCCCCACTTTTCAGCCCCAGGTTAACACCCCCAACACTGAAAAGTGCATTTGGGGATTTTCTTTTTAGTTTTTTTAGTTTTTTTTTTGCCCTGTTTTTATTTGGTCACATACATACTAAAAAGACCACATATGACGGAGGCTAGGGACTTGGTACCAAGTACTACCAACACATGACCTACAACTATAGGTTCGTCCCCAGCATATATACATACTAGATACACACATGACTAAGGTTCATTGAACGTCCCCTCACTAAGTAGTCACTGCAGTTCTCCTTTAGTCGTGATCCCTGACTGAGATAAGTTGAAACAAATCTGTTGATGAATATACAGAACAACATTGCAGATGAACTGACCTGTGACCCAAAAAACCTCAGTATTACTCAGGTGGTGTTGGGTATGAAGGCCTACTCAGGTAGAGGAATGTCTCAGACCATCTCTACTTAAGCAGGGATCATGGTCCACATGACTGTTCGTGTACAATTCGTGCGGCACATCGGAGACCATAGACACCTATCCGGACTGATCTCGCCAGGATAATAGTTGGAAAGACTTACTAAAAAATCCCATGCACAACGCCTGCCAGTGCATCTAGCTTACCTCTATCGGTCCGCCACATCCTTAGTGGAGGGATCTGAGAGTAATGCTTCAATTGTGGCCTTTTCATTTAGATGGTGCAGGGCCTATCCCGGTTTTCCATGTCATGTACGACTTAAGGCTTAGCCCCGTTTGCCAAGACCAATCCAATCGCGAGCCGAGCCTGTATTGAGAGTTACCTTCCCGAGTCTCCGAGTACGTTCAAACACAACTTAATAGACCTCGAAGTCAAGGCTGACACCGACACATTGAGCTCATACCTCCCCTCTGCTCAGGGGATAGGATTCAAGCTCAAGGTATGGCTCATGACTGCTCTCACATTGATATGTAACGGGGTACTGCCGTCAATAATCAGAATCCGTGCGAATACTCTTTGTGTCCCCATGAACGTACAACGAGAGGTACCTCAAACAGTTCCCTCTGGGTGGTAAGTACGTTTAGTCAGTAGCGTACACCTCTCGAACAACACACAAACATTTGTCAGCGACTAACCACATTTGAATTAGAGGGTTGCACCCCTTTCATATTTTGTATTGAATGCTGACTAAGCAATTAACCAAGGAGTCGACATGACCGACATGCTGCATGGCTCTGGTAGTCCCTCTTCCTTTACTGGTTCGCGTATCGTACAAAGGGGGTAGATTGTGATATTGACTCGAGTGGCACACACCATGCCCTTCACACTATTATTAACCCTCAGGAATTGATCTCACCTAATGCATTAACTCCGAGTTCAAACCCAAAACCGTATTTAAGAGGAAACTGTTCTGAGCGCATGATATACCCACGTCCCGTTCACGGAGACTAAATGGGAGGTCAGCCTGTAGCATTCTATCTCGTAACTTTAGATATAAACTCATCAGTACCCAGGACCGAGCGCCCAAAAATAAAGAATAAACACACAATCTACGAAGCAATTCTCTTGTGCATGGAGTTAGTCCATTCTCGGTCTCTTAATCAAAGCGATGACACTCAGTGCGGGGCGTGATTGATCGTATGTAGTTAACTAGTTGAGGGTATAATAGAAATAGCTTCAGAGAGCCCATCGCGTCTCACAGAAATCATTCATCGTTCTGCACAAAGGGTAGTTGTCGGGTCCCGCAGTGTCTTTTCTTGCTTACTTATCTATGCCTGTAGGGCATTTTCGTAGTATTGACTAAACTCTCCAGCTTGCCATGATCGGTGTCTCGGTCTAGAATTCCGTGTACGTCGGTTTTTAAACCGACCATAGTGGGGCAAGCAATATGTCATCACATTTTCCCCTGTCCAGATCAGCTAGTTTTCAGACCTATACCGAAACCTAGGGTAATTCATTGTCCTTAGTCCCCATTAAGTAAGGCCTTAATACTCAAATAGACTATCCTCCTTCATTGCCATCCTTTTCCTCTGCGGCTCATTACGTCATCACTGCCAGGACAGGGTGCAGAATGACCCTGGACAAGACGAAGATGAAGGCTCATAAGTAAATTCAGATCCCCAATCGACGGGAATTGTCGTCGCCTGTTTTCCTCTTTTGCCAACTAGCCAAAGCTCATGTAGTAAACCCAACAGAGTACGCAATTGAGCTTGCTCGCTTGATTAAAGGAAAGATCGGTCAATATTTCACCCACCGAAGCTGAAACGAAACTTGGGGACGTTACATGTTCTCTTAGTCATTTGATCTTAATCTTAAGCAAACCAACTTAATTTAAAAGTTGCCACTCATCAGATAAGATTGCCCCAAGGAAAAGTTACCACCCGAGAGCAAGTGGAGCACGAGTCTTAAGTGAGAGTAGGGCATAGACACTCTCAAGCAGGATCGATCAGGGAGGTATACAGTCCCACCGGATATTAATCTCAGCTAAAGATGCATGTTTATAAAGCCAAATATCACCTGCAACGAAGAAGGGGAAAAAAGTAATGACTTATTTTACTGGATCAATTACGTGTCGTTTAACCACAACACTTCAAAAGCATTCGACTCGAGTTGTGGAGCAAGCTCAATTCTCAAGGACTAAGTTACCTGTTGTCAAATGTGGTCTGCAGCGAGCAACAGTACTCACAATTCAAACTGTAACGAATGGGCTCGCCCACAGAACTATGCACTAGCAACCCAATTGATAAAGGGTTATTACTTACGGGCTATATTGCACGCCCGGTCACGGCCGGGGGCAAAAACTCGGCCGCGGCCGTGCCCGGCGGCCGAATCGGCCAGGTTTGGCCAAGGCCGAACGGCCGAGTTTGGTGCAGGATTTTTTTTCCGTATTTTTTAGGGTAAAAAAAAAAAAAAAGGGCGTGCGGGGCTGAAAAAACCCTGCACGCCCTTTTTTTTTTTGGTTTTTTTTTTATGTTGCTGGTCGCCAAAAAAAAATGCAGAACGAAAAAAAAAA
>BFEA01000037.1:1650452-1666947 GCA_003427395.1 Chara braunii
TATGTTGCTTACCTTCCCCCCTACGCACCTGCATCGACGAACTGCAGTTCGGTGGATGCAAGAATTTTCCCGGCCCACCCTGCTAGACCCATGTTTAGGACCCCCCCGTTTTTTATTTTCTTGTCGGTTTGCCACTTCGAGGGCGTGCGGCGCCCCACCCCCACCCGAAACCCGCTCTCCTCTCCCGAAACCCCCTCCCATTTCGTCCGCGGCCACGGCCGGGGAGGTCCCGGCCACGGCCGCCGGCCGCACGGCCATGGGGAAATATAGCTTACGGGTGACGCCAACAATGTGTCCTCTCCCGATGTTCAGTGACAACCACCTCCTCCCTATACACTCACTCGCGTGTATAGAACTGTCTTCCAAGAACTATGACTGAGAATAACAACAGCCAGTTCAGGTGGCATGAGGGCACAAATGACTCTCCCAACCAATTTACATTGACTTAGGAGGTGAATGGTTTGGCTGCCCTATTCCGTTGAGCTGACCCGGGATAGTACAAGTAGTACGGCGTGCAATAGCAGGTAATCAAAGTCGTATCACTTGGCAACGAACGTCAACACCCTGGAAATGCGTGTTTTCTACACAAAGGTTCCTTGAAAAACCTCACCCCAGATTGATCACACATCACCTTTTAGTCCTCTGTTTTCCGTTGTTTGTGGTCACATGTCGATCATTCCTATAACGCCCTCCTTTCATTTATTAAGATGATCTCACTCGTGATCAGTAACGATTCTCCCATCTCATCTTCTGCTCTCACTATTATCAGAGTTTGGCCCCGGTCAGAAGTTGGCAAGAACTACATACATGCTTCTGAAGATTACCATTCAGCAGATATTGTCAACGAGTAAAGCCCTCGCTTTCCCACTCTCTCTCTCTCTGATTGAGACCGCGCGTGCAAGGCTCTCTCACTTGTTGGTTCAGGAAGTAAACTCTGGTGATGACGACCCAAAAAGCTACGCGGGCGGAGGGGATTCCTCCTGATTACAGCACAACCAAAGCGTGAGAGGACCATGAACACACACCACAAACCCCTAGTAAGTGACGCCGCTCTTGTATGCCGCCCAATTAGAGTCTACCCCGAGTATGGTGAAGGTAAAGTATGAAGAAGGGGAGGGGGCGACCATAGTCGCTTGACACGTGCGCCAGGTACGCCATTAAAAATGACGCCCACTAGCCGGTGACATCCCCCTGTATAGGGAAGCCCGACTCTCTTTCTTGTGTTCGACTTATCGCGCATACTCTCTCTCGCCCTCTCTCCCGCAATAGTGATTGCCCGTCTCTCTGTAACTGCCTAGCAGCCTTGGTCTCATTGTCGTCGTGAGTTGGCCTCCGGGTCATCTTCCACTGCTTCAGCAGGCGGGTGGTCCCAACGCCACTGGTCCAGTCCGTGCCAGGACTGGGTCTCCGCGTCCAAGTCGCTCGCTTCACTCTCGGCCTTGGTCTAGGTGCAGCTGTTCGCTTTCCGTCGTATTAGTTGAGGTCTCTGCCTCCAGGTACGAGACGGTCACCTTCACCTCATCCGTGACTCTGTCCCTCCTGCACCTTCTCTTGGCCCGGTCTTTGATTTCCATAATGGTCGCCTGTAGTCCATGGTCCGCTCTCATCTCCTCCTCTTTCGCCCCCTCCACGTTTATCTTCAGCCTTGCCTCCTGGTTGCAGTGGCTGTAGTCCAAAATGGCAGTCACCATAGGCCCATCTTTCGACATTCGCTCCCACCTCCAGAGGAACTGGAGGTATTTTGGCCAATAGCCATATAGCCCATTGTTGCGCACCATAGCCACTCACTCTTGGATAGCCTCTGCTAAGAAGCAAGTCCCGTACTTGCCCTGTGCGCTCGTAACCCTAAGCAACTAGGCTTAGCAGTCCTGGCCTGAGTTGCCTTCATCCTAACACGTCTAACGTTCCTCACAACCCGCACAAAGGCACTCAGCCACACGGAGTTAGCGTCGCGCCAACGGGCTTTGCACGCACTGCTTCTAAGCAAAGAATCCCCCTTCCTAGCTCCACGGCTTGCTACTGCTTTTATAAAGCCTAGGGGGTTGCAGTCCCAGTGTACTATACGGGGTACGTCGGATCACTTCAGGATCAATAAAAGGAAAATGAAATAAAATTTAACCCACTTCAAAATAATACTCTAGAATAACGACTATTTTTCATAGTCACTGTCCACAGTCTTTTCAGCTCACCCTGAGAAGACCACGGACACGATGCCCAGTAGTCCCATAACGGGATGCCGACTATTACGCTCCTTTCTTCGAAGGAGGTCGTTAGACTATCCCTGATGGGTATCCGTGTCCGATGGTAAGGAGGGGGCTCATGACCTCCCACAAGGTGATGAGTCTCCTACCGATGCGGTCGCGGGTGCTCTCGTTTTGGGGCCCTATACTGATTGCACCTCGTTGGACAGGTTCATAATGGCTGGAGTGCAAGGGTCGGGCAGTCTAGGCCTCCCGTATGCTGCTACCGATTTCAAAAACGAGTCGTTCGTCCCTTCCGTGAAATGACAAAGGGAGAACAAAAAATAAAAAAGGGCCACCAATAGATGGAGGTCCCCCCCCAGGTGTTAGCGGTGTTTGCTCTTATTAGCACCACTAACACTGACGGGGGCGTGTTTGAAAAAAAATAAAATAATAATAATAATAATAAAATAATAATAAAACAAAATGACACTTAGGATTCATCGCAGAAAGTTACTCGTCATGATAGTCTGAAGTCCGATCCATCAGAGCAAAACCACAGTCCGGATCGGGTTGCAAATTCGACGCGTGATGTTTCTCGTTTTTCCGTTTTTTTTCTTTTCCTTTCCTTAGTTTCTTCTTACTTTGATCGCGACTGTAGTTCGTTGCACACATCCCATAACTCGGCTAGATGGTACTCGACGTGCAGCAGAAAAGGTCGCGCCGGTCCTGCTACCTCTGCGGCCCTGGGCGAGCCCGTCGGCTACCACGGCCACAAGCCGGTAGCGCTCTACTGTACAGCAGGGCGTTGAGCCTAGGTGGACCAAAGGAAAGCCCAGTGGCGCACCCCCTTCTTTTGCTAGGGCAAGCGCCAATTGGACCTGGTCCACAACAGAATACAACCTGTACAAGCCCAACACGTCGCTGAGATCCGTAGGCTGCGAGGGGGCCTGGTGAACCAAGGAGGTTCTTAAGTAGGTGCATGATACATAACGGGATGAGCCAACATTCGGTACACACTGGAGTGAGCAGGTTGTCGGTAGTACACAGTGAAGTTTTCCATGATTAGACGTCTGGTACGCAGTGGGAGTACGTGAGCGGGCGTCTAGTACGCAACGGAGGGTCGGGACACCGCGCCCTTAGACATGATACCAAACCCTTGCCCACCGTCCCCGCTGGGCCAAAATGGAGCAAATAACCATTTATTCGTTACCACTCCAATTCATCATAGAACTCTTTATCATAATTTTGCGCTCGATGTTAGCTTTGTGTTCAACCACTTTACTCAGATCACTTTTCTTATTCCGTTGCACATCTAGCTCACGAGATACATATAGTCGCTCTCTTGTCTCCCTTAGTAGCGCCTCCCTCTACTTTTGCAATATCCCCTCAGCCTCGATTTTCGTAGTTGCACGTCTCTTAACCTTTAATTTTTTTGGCATCATGCCTGAGGCATGTCGTGGACATGGAAGAGGGAAAGGTGGAAGAGAAGGGAAGGGTTTAAAGGAGCCAGCACCGTGCGCCTTGTAAGGGTTCAAAGGAGCCAGCATCGTGTGCCAGAAGGCACATCAGCTCGGAGTTGGATGAAGAAGAGAGGTAGGGTGTGGGACCCACTCAAGGGTCTGCCCACTCCACTCATTCCCTAGGTGGTACGAGAGAACTTCATCCCCAACGAGGATGAAATACTATCAAAAGAAATATGAGGCACGCGACGGCGCTCCCGACACTTCTTCCCCTCCATATTCCCCAGAGCACCTATCACCCTTGCAATAAGGGATAGCAAGATCACGCAAGAGCGATGGAGACAAATGGCGCAGCGATGGAGAGAGATCGCGCAAGAGTGACAGAGAGAGATCGCGCAGAGATGGAGAGAGTTCGTGCTGGAGAAAGATGGCGCAACGATGGAGAGAGGTCACACTGTCGGTGCGGATACCCTTACAAGGGTACTCGCACTGGGTTTTTGCAGTTGACAGAGAAAATGGGTCGATTCATAATTAATGGGAAGACCCCGCGAGTCGTAGGGGTCCGCGGGTTAAAGGTTCGGCGGTAACATCTAGGACTAGGGAGTGTGTGGGCGCGCAGGTTTGAGACGCGCGTGATTTTTCCCTCTTTGATCGCAATAGAAGACGCAGCGTGGATTCTGGTCGACGTGCTTCATTATAACAGTTGTTTGTTTTGATTAAATTGACTAACCTATGGGCGCTCTTTTCTTTGGTTCCGCATGGTACGGTGGACGGCTCAATGAGCCTGTTTACGCGGAAATCCAGATGATGGGATCTGATGGATTTGGCTAAGGATGGGTAGGCCGACGTGAGTTTGGGTGGTCCTCTGTGCAAGTGTGGGCCGGGAAGTGGCGTAGGGCGTTTCCTTGGCCCCAAGGGCCGTGCGCTACCTCTTTATAAGGTGAGTCAAGCCTGCTGGTACCAGGCTTGGGCCTACCCTATAGGTTACAACACCAGACTGGTACGCAGCAGAAGCAGGGATCGAGGCCAACAGCAGGCGGCGTGGGAGCGGAGCATGGTGAAAAGGCTTGAGGGGTTGATGGGCCTGTGGGACTATCCCCCTCGCCTTTTGTTGCCGCAGGGCCGAGCGTGGGGCTGACGGGCAGGCTGGGAGGGGTGTTGTGGTCCCCGCCCGACTACCGCTCGTCCCCGTTGTATATATATATATATATATATTCTATTTGACGATATATATATCTAATCTTATTTAGCTATTATTATTATCGCGCCCGTATGTGGACGCGGAAACACAGCGGGAGCACACCGTTGAGCTGTTGAAATCCCGACCTGAGTTCGGAGTTGGATGATGGGACTTGACGAGTAAAATCGATTAACCAGAGGGCGGTCATCCCCGCGGCCCCGGCAGTGTCCCTCGGGGTATCCGGTGACACTTGAAGCGATAGGAGGGAGGACTACATGGCCTCGGTGCAGGGATGAAAAGGGTAAAAGGCGGGGGCCGACGGCACTCGAGTACCGCCGGGCCAATTGGTCGAAGTACGAGACGCTAGTGACTGCACTACGAGGTGTTGGTGGTTGACTGCAACAGGGAGAAGGACAAATGAGATGAGGGAGAAAGAGGCCGGTAGAGCGGTAGCAGTTCCGCACCCTGGGGAGGGATTTTTTTTGTCATTTTAGTTTACCATCCTTTTTTTGCATTCTATGTTATTTCGCTCTCATTACTATCCGTGGTCCAGTTTGACTTAGGGCGTGGTACCGCGGCTGGGTCTGTCGGGGCATCCGTTAGTATTAGAGCAATGTAGAGAAGATTAGCACGGCCCCTGTAAGCAGAGGGTAGGGTAGGTATAAGATAAAAAGGGGGTAGGACCGCGGTTGAGGACTGTTGGAGTGCCGAATGCCCTCACATTGTGCGGTGTGAGAGGCCGGGGGTGAACCCGAGTATGAAGTAGAACCGGGTGCATGCGATGAGCCCCGGGCGGAGAAAGGCAGCGGGCGATGGAGTTAGCCAGGCAACGCGGAGCAAGCAGGCGGGGTACGCCGGGGGCTGGACGCAGCGGGCAGACCAGTGAGCTCCCAAAGTATAAGTGGAGAGGCAGCGCTCGGCTGCTCACTTATTCCTGCGGGAGCAATGCGGAAGCGCTGCCAGGGTGGCTCACGCTGGGAGGTCGGTGGTAGTACGGTGAGGTGCAGGCAAGGCCCAAGAGGGAGAGAGAGCGGGCCAGCCCTGTCTGAATCCGGACGGGGAGTCGGGTTGGTGCGCGTATAGGAGGAATCCGGACGTGACGTTGCGCCGCGTGCATGGAGAGGCCTGAAGAGATAAGCAGGGCGAAGGAGGCAGGAGACCGGGCAGAAGGGCTGAGGCATCTGGCGCCGCTCTAACCGTGACGGGCAGCGAAGAGGCAGGCCGCGGGGGAACGAAGGGAAGGCGACGTATCTGGACGGGGAACCACCCCGGGTCCATGTACGGAAATGGGTGGGAAACAGGGACGACCGAGGGAGATGAACCTGGCCCAGGTCGCCACCTGGGTGCTGTGTGTCCGATTTTGAATTCAACGAGGCTTCCCCGTTGAAAAATTCAACGCGCGTTGAATTCCCGTTAAACTCCCATTCAAACGTGAGTTTGACGCGAATTAACGGGGTCCGGGATGATTTGTTTCCTGGGCTAAAAATTATCCAAAAAAAAAAACAAAAAATATGGGGTTGTAGGTTTTTTTTAGGACTACAACCTTGTATTTTTATTTTTATTTTTTGATGCTTAAATATAGTTTTTAAAAATCAAAAACATAAACATACAATAAAAAAACAGAAACTAAAATGAAATAAGTGTTTTTGTTTTGGGTTTCACACAGATTTTGTAATGGCTAAAACGAAAACAAAAAAAACAAATAAAAAATATAGGGTTGTAGATCTTTCAAAGATGTATAACAATTTATTTTTTCTTTTATTTTTTTGGAACTTCGTGTATTTTAAAAAAAAAACAAAACCATAAAAAGCAAATAAAAAAAAGGAAAAAAAAAGACACACACACACACAAAATTGGGCCTGTAGAAGGTTGCATGCGTCCGGTGTCAGTTGGTTGAGGAAACCCAGGCCCTGGGTCGCCTGTTTAAATGTATGGAAAGCAGACCCTGGGTTGGATACGGGTACTGGGCCAAACACAGGCCAAAGGCAGTTGAGGGCATGCAACCAACTCAGGCCCAAGGCCTGTTCTCGTTCGTGCTGGGCCTCAGGCTACCAGCCCCTACTGGAAGCAGCCTTGGAGTAAACAGAGGCAGGCCACTTCGATATAGCAAAGGGCCTGCCTCCAAATTGGGCATTCGGGTGTTGGCTCCATGCTGCGTAAGCGCTGCCGCGCTGTAGCTCGCTGGCACTCACGCCAACAATCATGCACACACACACACACACACACACACACACATACACACACACACACACACACACACACTTACAAATACACATATACACAAACACCCGTGCATATATTCATATTCATGCACAGACACAGTCTCACGCGCAGGCACACACATTAGTGACACATACACACATACGTGCACACACAGGACACCTACACACACATTTTTGAATTTAACGGGATTCAACGGGAGTTTAATTCCCCCGTTGTCCGTTAAAAAGATACACAGCCTGGGTGCATTTGGAACGACGAACGAAATAGCGCAGCGGGCAAGGAAAAGCAAAGAGTGGGCGCCGCGCCAGCAGTAGTAGGCGGGACGAGTGGGGAGTGAACCCGGACGGGTTAGTGGGCCGGGTGCGTTCGAGGATGAAAACGGGAGTGGCTATGGAGGGAGAAGGGCGCTGTAACTTACTCGATTCTTAGTAGAATCGAGCAGGAGAAAATTCTAGAGTGGGGTTTTGGGGGCAGGCGAGTCCGATTTTTAAGTCGGATTTCGCAGAGAGTTAGTGAGGGGGAGGAAGAGAAGTACTTACCTATAGAGTTGGCGGTGCGGGGAGAAAACAAAAGTCGAGCTTAATGCATTCATCCATGCTCCAGTGAAGGATTCATTTCTGCTGCGTGAGGGGTGGACGACCGTCCAGCATTCAACAGCCGTTAGCCCGCCTTAGGCCACGATCGCCGTCCCAGGCGGAGGACTTGCACTACTCATGGTCTGGATCCGAGGCCAGACCCGCGTGCTGAATGTGAAGTGGACCTGAACTGTTGAAATATGTTTCGGTAGCTGCGGTTACTGCTGGATCATGCTGCTGCGTACCTCTGGGGCTGCGCATTATGCACAGACAAGCTGCTACTGGCGAAGTTGCACACAGACTACCGCTACGAAAGTACTGGGTTGGGGTCCAGCTGCTGCTGCGGCAGATTGGGCACGGGTTGTTAGTATGATTAAGGGTCATCGTCGCAGGAGTGCCGCAAGTATCCGCCGATGATTACTGTGTACCTGTCGCATACACCTGCGAGCCACTGAAGGCAACTGCTGTTGTCGCTGCTGACCACTGTTGTGTGCCACTGCGTTTGCTACAGTCTGTTATTGTCGCTGTTGATCCACATCGTTGTGTGCGGCTGTGCCAGTGGACTGTGTGTGAGAGCCACTATTTGCCACAGATTAGGCACGAACTATTGCTACGGGTTGCTGTGTGCCGCCACTGTTGCTGATGGACTAAGGCTGGCTGCTGCGTTGTACGACCGACTGTGTACAACTGTCGTTGTGCTGGCCACTACTGTTTGTTATTGCTGTTGACCCCCGCCGCCTACCGCTGCTGCGTCTAAAGGACTGTTGCAAGGAGCTGTGTGGCCACGGGTAGGTTGATGAGAATTGTTGAAATCCAGAGAGGGGATCAGATTGGGCAAAGTAGAAGGATAGGGCAGAAGTCTAAGGAGTCAGCAGAAGTTTGACTTCAGTGGTTTAACCCAGAGAGCTGACCAAACTGTCACATTGGCTGCCATTGCGAGGCCCTAAGGAGCATCAAGATTACGAGGCCCTCTTCAGTGAGGTTGAGAGCACCCCCCTTGTATCTGAGAGTCTCAAACCATCTACTTCTACCCTTCTTACTCTAAGTCTGGTCCTGATTTGAGGGGAAGGCGGCAGGCGGGATTGCAACCCGTAGGACCGCACCAAGACTCTGTGGGGAGTCAACCCACCGATTGCGGGAGCTCTGCCGGAACTAAGGAGGAGTTCTGGAGGCAGGGAACTGGCAGGTAACCCATCATGTCCCTCTATACACCCGAGCTTTAACCCCTATTTGTATTTTCCATTGCATCTCTGACTGAATATATGGTGTGCAACCCTATCTTATTTTTGGTTTGACTTTCAGGAAACTAAACCAGACTAAGTAAAGGAATGTCTTTTCAAGCTCAGTTTCAACTTATTGATTGTATGAATTCAGACTGTTGAAAGAAAGTGCATCTGGGGAAAGGCAGGATGGAGCTATGTTTTGCTTGATGGTTGATTGGGTCATTAAGGCTGGGAGGTCCCCATAAGTTTGGGGAGACCCAGTGCTTTGTTTACTTTGGGTTGCATGGAGCAGCAGACCCTTCTATAAGTGTAGGGGATCTGAATGCTCTGGAGGCTGGGATGTCCCCATAAGTTTGGGGAGACCCAGTGCTATGGCTTGCATGAAGGGTCAAACTGTTCCGTAAGTTCAGGTGGCCTGACTGCTCTGACCTGTGAGGGGTTTGATTGCGCTTGATTTCCAGGGACTTAGGGCGCTCAATAAGTTTTGGTGCCTTGGGTTGCCTTGTTTTCACTAGGGTTTGATTTGTTTCTTTGGTTTCTGAAACGAGGAGATCTGAGTTGTTCTATAAGTGTAGGTGGCTCAACCTCTTCCTGCTCTTTATTCTGAAGAAATAACCTTGGTAAAGGGGCAGATCCTTCTGTAAGTTCAGGGGGTCTGACTCGATGCCACACACATGATGATTCAGAGAGAAATGAAATTGGCAGAGAGTTAGATCCTTTTGTAAGTTCAGGGGGTCTGGCTCAAAGCCTCGCACATGTTGGAACCCCATGATTATAACTTGGTTATACTTTATTACTATTCTATCTAAGAACGAGCTAATCAGACTGTTCTATAAGTTTAGGTGGTCTAACTATAGCCGTATCACAACTTGAAGAAAGTATAACTAAGAATAAAACAGGTGGTAAACTGGGGCAGACTGAACTTAAGTTAGCTCAGTCATATGCAGCCTTAGAAGACAAATGTGAAGATAAGTATATATAACTTGGATACTTTAAACAGTTCAGGGCAACTAGAGTGGTCTAGTCATGTGCCCAAAGAAGAGAAAAGTAGTCGTGCCCTCTGTTTGTGTATACTTGACCAAGTTAGAACGCTTTATAAGTTTAGGTATTTTGACTTTAGGCCTGGCTAAGTTGGGCGCGCTCTGTACGTTCAGGCGGCCTGGTCTATGCCTTATGTAAGATGGGTATAAAGGGTTAAATCATTGAGAGATCGTGAACTATTGTTTGTTCATGTTGACTTGGGACTGGCGAGAGTACGTACCTCTGTGGTTTGGTCTGCATGTGACTGAGTGAGGTTACTACTTAGTCCGAGTTTCAGATTGATAGGTAGTTGCTTTAGTTGTTCGCGACGTGCTAGAGTCATAGGAGTTAGTGTCAATTCCAACATTTTCTGTAGTAACTTTTTTTTACTTAGATCAATTCTTGCATTTTTTGGGATATTTTCTTATACTTGGCTTGTATAAATCTTGGCAAGCTACTTTCTCTACGGGAAGCGCTGCCGAAATTTTTACAAATCCAAGAAGTTAGTTGAATTTTGACTTGTCAAAAGTTCGACTTTGTCTTTTCTTATATCTTACTTAGTAAAAATTTGGAAAGTCTTCTTTTCTAAAGGGAGTGCTGTCCAAATTTTCGTTAATTCAGGGAGGTAGACAAAATTGGACTTTGAAAAGTCAAAATTACGTTCAATTCCTGGACTTAGCCTTGTATAAATTTTGGAATAACACTTTTCTAAAGGGAGTGCTGCCGAAATTTCTGCAAAACTAAGGAGTTGGTCAAATCTTGCGTAAGTTGAACTCAAGTCGTCTTTTGAGTTCATATCTGACTCGGTGAAAATCTGGGAAGTCTCCCTTTCTAAAGGGAGTGCTGCCCAAATTTTTGCTAATTCAGGGAGTTAGACAATATTGAACTTTCCAGAGTTAAAATTTATCTCTGCTTTCATATTTAGACTTATATAACTTTTGGAAAGACACTTTTCCTACGGGAAGCGCTGCCGAAATTTTCTTAGTTTAAAGGAGACCGATTATATTTTTGACAGGCGGCGATTTTGATAGTCCACTCTGATTAGGGGAGATTTTTACCATACTGCTTAGAGATAGGTTTAGATACAGTTAACTAAGGATGACTTGGATAAGATCACGATATGGAGACTGTTCTTCATGAACTTATAAGATTCAGCCTGGGACATTGACCTGTCATGTGCTACAGACCATCTTGATCGTTGATTCAAGATCCGGACTAGATTCAGCTTGATCCCTTGAGGATCATCATCTGTTATCACTGATAACAGGTCGGTTGCCGATTCGTCGGTCTACGACTCAATTCCAACTCACCCTCCACACTCAACCTAAAAGGCTTTAGCCCTGGTGACTTCATTGTTTCATTAAGGTTTCACCCGGACTTGTATAGAATGGCCATTTAACAAAGGTACTAAGTATTTAATTAAGATTGGTTGGACAGGAGGTTGGGGCTTGCATGGCTAAAGTGAAGGGTGTGAGTGTCAAAGATGGTTGGGGTTCACTCCATGTAGTATGTGGGCTGTTGATTTGACTCGTTGGTGTGATTGCAGGTATGTGCTGTGAATCAGATTCTGGATTTGGTTGCCTGCGATCACATGTATACGTATGGTTGTGAGGGACCCCAATGAGACTGTGAGAAGTGATCGTCACCTACTTAGCCCCTTATAAATGCATACACGGGTGTACCTGGGATGAATGTTTGCATTGGCTAAAAGGGCCCCCGTATTAAAAGCCTACTCAGAGGTTAAGACTGAGAGGCCTAGGGAAGACCCTTCCTTTTTATTTATTTTGCTTCTTGGGGTTTTCTTAGTCGAACGTTGGTTCTGGGCCGGGATTCAAGGTCCTTATCCACGACATCCCAAGCCCTAGGTTCTGCAGGGGAGGGATCCCCCCTCGCATAGAGCCTATTCGCATTGCCCGTTGAGGCACCCCACCCTGAAGACGGAAATGTCGCGAGGGCCGAACGACATGTCCTTCAGCCGTTGAATATCGTGTGGGGTAACCCCCCACAATACATTCCTTCAGCCATTCAATATCGCGAAGCCGGAGCCGCGATTACCATATATGGTTGACATCTTTTGGTTGGTATGAGACTGACCCACAGCTGTGCGGCTTTATAATATAATCCCGCGCGTGACGTTTCGTCGCCCTAGAGTTTAAAAGTTATGGGATCAAAAAGGACCCGCATATACGAGCGAACGCTTGGGATTATTATAGGCCGCTGACACCACCCGAAAAGGGAAGGGTACCCCAAGGTCTTGTATTTTTCTTTTGGGATACTACTTGTGTTTTTTTTAAATTTATAGTTGGACGTTGTAGTCCGTGGCAGCCGTCAAAGTCAAACCCCTTGACTTTTGCCCAGGCCTGGAGTAGGACTCACCTCCAGGGCCGCAAGAAACGACTACCACCACGGGTATGGACCTGTGTACCACCCGCTCTGCATAGAGTGCAGAAGAGGGTGTGTGGTCTTCAACCGCGCTTGGCGGTTGTCCAGCGTCGAGGGACTAACCCTTAAGGCGCATGTCAGCCGACACTTGAGTGTCGAATGCGACCCTCGAGATTAACGAGGGCCGCATAAGTATGGGCACTACATAGTACGTCATCATTGCGACTGCTTGCATACACTTGCATTGCGAGTCGATATGAGTAAGCCCTGCGTCCACGCGGTTTTATACTAAGTCTCACGCGCGACGCCTATCTGATTTCCGCATCGAAAAGTTATGGGTTGGCTACCGAGGGGCTAGGAGCGTTATCGCGTTGTTCAGTGTGTGTGTGTTTTATTTGTGTGTTCGTAAAGTAGTGTGTGTGTGGTGTGTGAGATGCGTCCTAGTCGACCGACGACGGGCCGCGCTTGGGACTTCAGCCCCCCCAAGATGTTGGTTCGCGTGCGGACCTGATATAGGCGTATTACCGCGCGTACCCCCTATGCTACAGCGAACGAGAAACGCCCTCGGCTGGTCCACCTCTGCGATTACAACTGATCAGCTTTCGTACTGCAGACTGGCAGCTCAGCGGGGATATGCCCACCGAAGGGAGGTGACAGCTCCCGTAAGGTGGAGGTAAGTTGCGCCTCGCCTAGGCCCTATCCTGTCGTAGGGGCTCGCGAGAGGTATGGCTGGCGCACTCGGTCAGAGTGGCTTGCGGAAGCTCCATGTATATTGCGACGAAGGATTAAAAACCAACTCCTGCGTGACGCGGCCGGGAGGGTCCCGCGCTGCCCTTGTGCGATGCCGGATCGATGCGCCAACAAGTGGCGTCGTTGTCGGGGATAACGGTTGCCTACCGTTGTCCCTGGTGGAACGACATCCGGGTGTGAGATTGAATGGGAATAGGCATAAAGGAATGGCGAGAGAGTAAGGAAAATAATGAGGGACTAAGTACTGGTAAGGGAGGCCTAGTGACTTTGTATGTACACCCTGTTTACCTACCTGAGCTAGGAAAGCTACGAGGGACGGCTGTGTCCATGTCAGATGAGTATATAAGGAAGTTAGAGAGGGCATACAGGATAGACCCCCTTGAGATAGGATGCTGAATAGGCGAGTGTCCTTGTTTTTCTTATAACAGGGAGCCTGAAGGGAAAAGTCAGTCAAGATTATGGAGAGCGGTGGTATATCGGATGGCACCGGGAAGATCCTGACGCTCGAGGACCTTATTGCGGCCATTGACCGGCATGAGAAAACTCCAAGTAATGTCCCTAAGGTCGACACTTTTTACTTCAATGGTGAAAGGGTCTCAGACTGGTTGGATCAGGTGGAACAGGCAATAGTGGGACTATCAGATGCAGTGAAATTCCAGCGGATTATGAGATATGTGCTTTATGGGCACCATCAGGAGGTGCAGAGGGTGGTCAGTGACGCCAATGGCGATTGGGCCAGGTTTAGAGAGGGAATGCAAAGGAAGTACAGGTTGGGCGATGGCCTGCTAACCACGAGAGACCTGGAAGCAATGAACAAGGATAACTTCACTACGATAGGGGCCTTCATACATGAATTTAAGAAAAGGGCAAGGAAGGTCCACGGGATCTCTGGGGAGACACAATGTGCCATCTTTCTGGGACTACTTACTACGTCGGAGGCCGAGGAGTTGACGGGTCATGGAGGGGGGAGTACTAAGCTCACCTGGGCCACCATTGACAATGGGGTGGAAGATGGGAGCCTAGACCATGTGGAGCAGCACCAGGTATGGCTGCAAAGACAGAAGAGAAAGGAGAGGGATGCTACGGCATCCGGGACTCCATGGGTAAGAAAAATTATCACCGACATACTGACAGAGCTAGACCCGGTGATACAGAGAAAGGTGGCAACGGCGATTCAGGGAAAGGCCAAAGAGGCCGTGACAGAGGAAGCTGCCCAGGAAGGGTGGGAAGAAGAGGAGGCGGTGCCCCCGCACCTCTCGAAAGTGTAGCGTAAGCAGCGCAATTTGACGCAAGGGGGGCAATGTTCGGGAAAAGGCCAGATGCCCCAAGCGGTGGTAGTTACCTCCCCGAGTGCGTCGGCGCCTTCGAGTAGTGCAGGTTTTTCGCAGGCGCCAGTACCACCTTTCGGACAGTGCCCATGGCTCGTGATCAACACCTATTTACCTTGGGGAGGGCCGGCACCCTCTGGACAGGTAGTACCCTATGCTGGGCCGCAGACGAGTATGCCGCCCCCTATCTATCCCGCTGTTGCGCGCGGCAGTCCCACACCCAAACGTAAAGTAGTTTTTGGTGTTAGACCTCACGGTCGTGTCACGCAGGAGTTTCTTCTTGTCATTTTACGCGATACCAACTCCGACCGTGCGCTCGTGCTATACCTCTCACGACTCCCTACGACAGGTTAGGGATCCCGCGAGGTACAACATACCTCCACCTGCGGGAGCTGTCACCATCCCTTAGGTGGGCGTATCCCTGCTGAGCTACTGACCCACGTGCGAAGGCTTTTACATGCAGTCGCAGAGGTAGGCCAGCCGAGGGCGTTTTCTCGATTGCCGTAGCATAGGCATACGCGCGGTAGAACGCCTTAAGACTGACCCGTACGTCGTGCCCCGAGGTACTAATTCCCCGGACCGACTACCTAATCAGGTCGACTTTCTCGGACAGTCTTCCACGCTTAGCTATCCATGACAATGACTCTATGTTTCCTTTGCTCATCATGTGAGAATGCCAAGGTCGATCCCCTTTGTAGTCTCCTATTCTCTCAAACAGAAGCTAGACAAATAACTTTCAGAACCCGACCAACTACCATCTTATTCACATATATATATATATATACATATATATATATATAAATGTTTGTATGTAGATCAGGGGAGCTGACTGAGCGGTGAACCTCACTTTCACGATTGTCGTGTTCCTTTGCCCGAATTTATCAGACGATCCCAAACTAAGAGGACGGCACAAACGTCTAACACTTGTGCAGATGCAAAACATCACATACACACATACAGATGCAGACACAAAATGCGCTACAAGCGTCAACCTTTAATCCATTCATAGCAAGCCACCCACGCCCCAAAACCTTGAAAACAACATTCCTTCCTAAACCTGACTCCTCTTACCCCAACCCTTCACATTTTCAAAGACCTCTGAGTGTGATTTGGACAAGTTTAGGTGTAGATACATGAGGAAGATTTATCTGTTCCCTTCCTAGGTCTTGTCTTAGGTGTGGGTACCAAGCCAGGTGGAAGTTGAGTCGGAGTTATACCGACCTGTTATCCAATAATAACAGAATTTATAGTTCCCTTACGGATTTCTTCCGTAGTCCTCTCCAAGAGCGCTGAACCCTGTAGACATAGCACAGTCCGAAAGAATCTTAACGTCTTTTTTTCGATGTTGGAATCTAGAAGATCCCTTCTAGCCTTGTGACCCAGTGTTTGGTGCTCACCGTCGACCTACTTCCTAACTCCTACCCTCACTATCAATTCCCTCGCCTGATTGGTCTAGGTAATGAACATAATTCATTCCCAGCCTGTTTGTCCCATCGGTTCCACTATGTCTCTTTAAAAGTTAATTATGAGCCCCATGTATATAATGACCTCAAGCAATACCATTCATTCAATTCAGAGGGGAAATCACATGATAGAAATCAATTCAGGATTTCAAAGGGTGATAAGTCTCTCTGAGTCAAGGTCTCACTTATCCTTTCCTCACTGGAATCAGCAAGTTAGTAATGGTTCGAATTAGCTACATGAAGGCAGACATCTGGCAGTGGATTGGTCAAGATTCACTCAAACTTTGTTGGTATCTGGCGTGGAGAGTACAAGTTATCATGGCGACGAGGCAGCCTTCGTAGAGCCTCGCTCCTCTTAATTGCCTAGCATACATATATATAGATAGTTATATGGCGATGAGGCAGGCTTTAGAGAGCCTCGCTCCTCTCGATCGCCTAGCATAAGTATATAGATATGGCGATGAGGCAGGCTTCATAGAGCCTCGCTCTTCTCTATCGCTTAGTATATGTATATATAGATAGATATATGGCGACGAGGCAGGCTTTATAGAGTCTCGCTCCTCTCGATCGCTTAGTATATGTATATAAATATATAGATATATGGCGATGAGGCAGGCTTCATAGAGCCTCGCTCCTCTCGATCGCCTAATATTCTTATAAATATGGCGATGAGGCAGG
Source organism: Chara braunii (assembly GCA_003427395.1). Lineage (NCBI taxonomy): Eukaryota > Viridiplantae > Streptophyta > Charophyceae > Charales > Characeae > Chara > Chara braunii. The sequence continues at coordinate 1,666,918 of BFEA01000037.1, forward strand.
CTTCATAGAGCCTCGCTCCTCTCGATCGCC
>BFEA01000037.1:1673080-1707231 GCA_003427395.1 Chara braunii
TGGTAGGTTCATTCGTGTGATAGTGTGTATTTCCATGTTCTAGCGGTGGATTCATCCTATCGATGGAGTCAGATGGAGGTCCACCGCACGATCGGAGTACATGCACGCACTCATACACACACACACACACACTCTTACGTACACATTCTTACGTACACATTCTTACGTACACATTCTTACACTCACGTACACACACGCCCGGGCACACGAGTATTAGTAGTGCACCTACCCATGTTTAGCGGTAGGTTCATTCGCTTTTGCTCATCCTAACCTTGGAAGTACAGCGTGAGATTGGAGACTTACCCGTTCACTCTCTAGCTCCGGCGTCGTCGTCGAGGCAGTTGTCAGCTCATCGTTGTCGTGCTCGTCGCGCGGTCAGGTAAGTATTTTCTCCTCTTCTTCTCTTCTTTCTTCTCCTTCTTCTTCTCCTTCTCCTTTCCCTTTTCTCGCTCCTTCTCTTTCTCCCTCTTTCTCTAAATGATAAGTTTCAAGGAACCTTCTTCGGCGCTCCCTGCGGTAACCGCCGAGATCACCGCAATCCAGACACTTCACCGGTCCACTCAATCGGTAGGAGCAACGGGCCGCGTACGAAGGGCAGGGTCGTAATCAATGCGATCCTGATGACTCGCGCTTACCAGGCATCCCTCATTTAAGATCAATAAATACAACAATCTTCCCCGTCGCAGTGGACTCCTTCCCTCTTCCCGCTTCTTCTTCTTCTTCTTCTTCTTCTTCTTCTTCCTCTTTCTTCTTCTCGCGCGCCCCACTTCTGCTTGCTGGCAATCGTGTTTTCCCTTTTCTTGCCCCCGTACCCCTTTCTTTAGCATCCGCGCCCCTTTCCTCCTCGTATGCGGTCGCTACCTCACTGCGCTCCTCTCCTACCCCCTGCTCCTCGCTGCTCTCGTCCTTCGCCCACTCGCAATCCCCTCTGCTCGCTAGCCCGGGCTTGCTGTGTCGCTCTCTTGGCCCATACGCTACCCTTCCCTGCCGTACTCCAACTCGATAGTCCTCCCCGTCGTTGTCGGAGCGGGATGTCGGGAAGTCCCGGGGGAATGAACCTGCCCCGGTTCTAACCATTAGTTCATCTAGTTTTCTTACGAGAATCGGGGCAAAAATAAATAAATCAAGAAAAACAAAAGAATCTAGAAATTGTAAAAAAAATAAAATAAAAAAAAATTGAATAAGACAAAAGAAAGAGAAATCTAACTACCTAACTACCCGGTCGTGCCATCTATCGGGCAGACCACCTAACTAGAACTAATCCTAACACTAAGGTCGCGGGTTCAAGCCCCGGCCACTCGAAACCGGACAAAACAAAAGCGGGGCTCTCTTTTCAAAAGGAGCTAGCTCAGCAATGAATTGGATTCGTTCCCTGGATCCACTGCTTAACGACCTATACCTAAACCTACTGAGCTAGCTCCTTCTCCAATTAGTAAAAGAGCCGCTCAGATATAAGTAGAGTACCGGGGTTCAACCCACCTAGTGGTCTGAGCCCGTTTCTAGGTCTGTGCGTGGACACGCTTGATGGTCTGCGTGCCTGTCTGAGCGCTCGCCGACCTTGAGTGTGTGTGTGCCCCAAGCGGGCACTTGATTCAACGGAAAGCCCGAAGGGTCGGTACTTACCTGTGACCGGGACATTGAGGTTGGCCGCGGGGAAAACACTCAAGTGGCGGGAAGAGAGGTTTGCGGCACTTAAGAGCCGCCTGGAACACTTGAGTAGCAGGTAGGCCGGTATCACTCCAAGTCGGACGTGCCGGGTAGTCAAGGCCAAGCAGAAGAAGACAAAATCGGCGTTTTTCATAGGCCTAGTACCGTTAGGTAGGCGTGTATCAGTCCAAGTAGTATGAGTCTAGGCCCTGTATAGATGATATCAGAGCTTACACCGGTGTCTCCCTTGGTAGAGGGACGAAGGCACCGGTCGCTAGGGTAGTCATGCGGTCAGGAAGTCACCTCCCAAGGGGCGACTCCCTTTTCTACCTACGGGAGGCTGAGTTAGAGCCTCAACCTCGCTTATGGTGCGCAAGTAAGGATAAAGGTACCGCTCGAGCAATCGTCAACAATCGGGATGCTACCTCAACCCCGATGATCATACACTAATAATTGCTCCGGTCGTACGACCGGGGCGTGTATTAATTTATTCTGACTGATGTACTGACGATTAAGTCTCAGCGTACATCGTAGATCTACTCGTCATAACATCAACCCTATCGACCCCTCAACCTCTTTGGTCGAAGGGTATTACTGCAGATCCTAACCTTCACAGTGTGCGTCATAACAACACGCGCGCATACTTAACGAAATTTTCTCACCGATTTTGCCCCGGACTCAATGGCCGAGGAATTCGTTTCGAGTGTCACGCTCAAGCATGCACACCCTTTCTATTCCAGACTGGCTCCGTCATGGTAGCCGATGCCGCCACCGTGTCTAATGCAAAAGCATGGCCAAATACCCTTGTAAGGGTATTTGGTCTGACACCGCAGCCCAGGCCCAGCCTATGGCCCCGCCACCATCGCCCGCTCCTAGTTCGCAAGGGGGCGTGGCTGGAGGTGGGAACCAGGGTCAGGGCAATCAAGGCAATGGAGGAAGGGGTGGTGGAAGGGGGAGAGGCAGGAATGGCGGCGGTCGGGGAGGACAATGGAATGGCCAAGGTCAGGGGCACCAAGGTCAGGGGGATCAAGGAAGTCAGGGGTATGGAAGAGCCCGCTTTGACTGGAGGTCGGCTATCTGCCAACACTGCGACCAGCAAGGCCACACTATAAGGTTTTGTTACATAAGGCAGGAGGATGAGAAGAACGGGCTGATTTCCTCCACCATGGATGGAAACATCTATGACCAGTTTGGAGATTTTATCGACAGGAAGTTTGGCGGAGTGAGAGCGGAGGCACAACGAAGAGCGGCAGCGGGACCACCACCCCCTGCGACGTTCAGGTTGTGGCAGGAAAAGGAAGGACCACCAATTGGGGTAGAGGAAGTGGGGAGTGATGAGGAAGTGACTCAGGGGCTACGAAAAGGAGGTAAGAGGGAAGAGCCCATAATCATTGAGTCAGACGACGATGGAACCTCTGTCCGCCTTGTTGGGGAAAATGGAGGACCTGTTGGACAAGATGGGGAGGTACCAAAGGAAGTTGGTGGACCTCTGTGAGGGGGTAAGGGAATGGAGGTCTAACGTCGCCAATGTGTTCCTTTATGACTCCGGCCCGGAGTCAGCGCCCGGGCGACCCGGAGTAAATGTAGTGGGGTCGGGCCTGCGAACGGGGACGATGATGAGACCTCTTACCCCGCAAGCCCGGCTGACACAGGCAGCGCGAACGCGAAGTCAGGCCAAGGCCAGTGCTAGCCAAGAACCTCCCCGGAGAGAGCCTGAGCCAGGAAGAAGGAAGGAGGATGTGGAAGTGGAGGATGATGACGACGAGGAGGAAGAGGATGAAAGGTTGCGCCAAGAAGAGGACCAGAGGGCGGAGCAAAGGGTGAGGAAAAGAGAGGCCAGGGAAGCGGCTGAGCCGGTTTTGCACGGCTGGAAGAATGGTTTGACGTAGAGAAGGTGATTGACAGGTTGTTAGAAGGGCATAATGACCTCATGACCTTAAAGGAAATCTTGGCGTCAGCCCCTAAGCTCCGCGATGGATTGAAGGGGAGGTTGTCGTGGCGTCTGGTACCCAACGTCCATCTGGGTACGATCCTGCCCAAGGAGGTGGAGTGGGCAGAGTCGGGCACGAAGATGGATTGGACGTGTGTGGCCTGCGGCACACTGGATTTTGTAGTGAAGGGCTCCAAGTGTACAGCGATGGTGAACACAGGGGCGGAGATGAATATCATCCGGGAGGCGGATTCCATCAGGTTCGGACTGGATATAGACCGATGTGACTGCGGCATTCTACATGGGGCAAGCTGCAGGGCCATGTTTTGTGGGACAGCCTCGAATGTGTTCATCGAGGTTGGGAAAGTAAAGGCCAGAGCATGTTTCTTCGTCATGCCGGATGTGGATCACGGAATCCTCCTAGGGAGGTAATTTTTTAGCTGAACGGAAACCGTGATATTCAATAAGCATGACGGGACTTTGATCCTCCTCCTATGCGACCCTGCCTGCGGGAATTATGAGGTGATCACCTGCAGGAATACGGGGCCGAAGAGCATAAGGAACCGGCCCAATCCAGGGTCCTTCACAATCGAGGAGTCGGAGGGCGAGCGCCGGACGCTCCGGGCGGAGCCAGAAGAGGAAAAGAGGGTTGAAGCATTCTCCCTCAGCCTGTCGGACGTGGGAAAGGCCATGGATTTGGTGGCCGCACATGAGATGGCAGATCCGGATGCCATCCAGGCATTGAGGGAGCAGGTCCTGGAATGCCCCGAGCCAGGGAGATTGGAATTGGTATATCGTCTTCCGGATGGCAGGAGGAACCCGACGTTGATGCAGGCGCAATCCGTGAATGGCCTTTTTTAGGGGGCGGCTCAAGCAGGGTTCCCAAAGGCGGTACAAGACGGTAGACCAGAAGTGTCGCCCAGTCCCCGTCCTCGTTACTGAGGACGAGGAGGTGTACTATGAACGAGAGCGGGGGTTGATACGGCGGATGAAGGAGAAAGCCACAGCAGGGCCATGCTGTATCAACGAAGAGAACGATGAGAAACTGATTATAGGGAAGCCCGACTTCCTATTGCCTCAGGAACGAGCCTTGATGGTAGAGCTAATGAAGAAGAGGCATCGCGCCTATGCGTTTAGCGACGAGGAGCGTGACAGAGTGGATGTGGACAAGATACCTATGATCCACATCCATACCGTGCCGCACGAGCCTTGGAACCTAAGGGGGGCGCGATATCCTAATCCTGACGAGGAGAAGTTGGTGGTGGATTACCTCGATGGCAAGATAAGCACGCATGTCGCCGACTATTCTAGTGGACCATATGCGTCCCCGTGGTTTTGTTTTATCAAGCCTAACGGGACATTGCGGTGGATGCAAGACCTACAAAGGCTAAATGTGGTGACTGTGCGGGATGCTGGAGGATTGCCCAATGCGGACGCGCTATCAGAGTCCTGTGCTGGAAGGCCTATAATTTCACTTCTAGACCTTTACTCAGGATATGACCAGTTTCCGGTCTATCCGCCAGATAGGTCGGTGACGGCTATGCAAACGCCTCGAGGACTGATCCACATGAATGTGGCTCTGCAAGGGTGGACTAACACGGTGGCGATGGTCCAACGGGCCATGATTCGGGTTATGCAGTCAGTCAGCCCGCATATCACTCAGCCATATATTGATGACTTGGCAGTGAAAGGGCCGGCAGTGAAGGAGAGTGACGAGGTTTTGCCCGGGGTAAGACGTTTTGTCTGGAAGCATATCCAGGACCTCGAGAAAGTCCTGAGCCTGTTCGAGGAGCATAACCTCACGGCAAGTGGGGCCAAATCCAGACACTGCATGAGGGAAGCGACTATCTTGGGTTTCGTCTGTAGTGAGAAGGGCCGACAGCCGGATATAAAGAAGACGGACAAGATTACTGAGTGACCAGTTCCATTCCACTCAATAACTGATGTCCGGAGCTTCCTTGGGACGTGCGGATTTTGAAGGGCCTTCGTCAAGAACTTTGCGGCTAAGACTGAGCACCTGAGAAAGCTAGTTCGTCAGGATCAGGAGTGGGTTTGGGGCGAAGAGCTGGAAGAGGTGGTGGCCAGAATGAAGAAGGAGTTCCGAGAAGGGGGTCTGGTGTTGGGGGCGCCAGACTATGACGCCACAGAGACGAGACCCTTCATTGTTGAAACGGATGCGAGACCAACTGCCTTAGGTGGAGTTTTAATCCAGGCAGACACGGAGGGAAAGGAAAGGTCTTTGAGATTTGAGAGTCGGACTCTCTGTACGACCGAGAGGAACTATTCTCAGTTCAAGAGGGAAACCCTTGTCGTCCTCCACTGTCTGCGAATCTTCTAAAACTACATCTTCGGCAGGAGATTTATATTGAGAGTGGACCCAACTGCCCTGGCCTACTCTCTAAGGAATTATGTACCATCGGATCCAACAGTTGCCAGGTGGCTGACGTACATCTGGATGTTTAACTTCGAGTTGGAACGGATCCCTGGAAGCAAGAACCGGGCGGACGGGCTGAGTCGTATCAACTGGGATGGTCAAGAAGGAGAGGCAGTGGAGAATACCCCCCCAGTTGATGGATTTTTGGATCAGGAGGAAGATGTCCGTCCCCACATTAACAAGTGGTCGCCGCGAGTGCCCAGTTGTGTGGGCCATCCTATCTGGAAAGCACCGAGTGGATATGAATGGAAGGCGGAGCTAGTTCTTAAGCCTTTTGAGGAAGAGGATCCCTGGGGTAGTAAAGATGTTCAATGGATGATGAAGTTGGCATTGGCTGGATCGCGTAGCCTAGTGGAAGATGTGAGGGCAATAGAGGAAGGTCCAGGCCAGGTAGAAAGGCATGAGGAACTGATGGGGGGAATGTATCTCCTCGTCAACACACTATTGTAGGAAAGCCTCGATCAAGCAGGCTCGTTGAATCCGACGGGGAATGAGGACGAGGTGCCCGAGAGCCAGGACGACGAGTTTGAAGAGGGTGAGATCAAAGAGACCTTTCATGCAGAGGAGTATGAAGGAATCTACCTGGAGCTGGGACTCCTTCTGTCATGCGAAATGCGGCTTAGATATGCGAGCGATAGGACTCAAAGGATGATGCAACGCTACTTGGTGCGAGATGGCCATCTTTTCGTGAGAAGAGAGTCCCAAGAGAGTCGTTTGCGGTAGGAATCGTCAGGTTGACGTCATGGCAGCACTTCATGATGGCATTGCAGGAGGGCTTTGAGGGGTACAAGCCACATACATCAAAATAAGTGAGTTGTACTACTGGGATAAAATAATGGATATGGTTGGGAAGTTCTGCCGATCTTGCGTGCCCTGCCAGGAGAGATCCCGCTTGAGGCAAGGAGAGTCGTTACATCCAAGGGTAGAGCGAGAAGTGAGGGCTGTAGTGCATCTCGATCTACTTTTCATGCCGCTTGGGGACCAGGGCTATAACTATATTTTCGATGCGCGCGATAACCTGTCTGGCTTCGTAGATGGACGTGCCATTCGTACAAAGAACGGACCTGTCTTGGTTAGTTGTATCGAGGAGTACTACCTACGTTACCCTTTCGTCAGGGAATTCGTAATGGACAGGGGATCGGAGTTATCAAGGTATGGTGTAGTAGCCAACTACACCACGGCCGCGCACCCCCAGACAAATGCTCCAGTGGAAAGAGGACATAGTACCATTACGAACCTCCTGGCTAAGTGGACCGAAGGTAGGCCTAATTAATGGCCAAGGTACCTAAGGGCGACATTCTTTGTCGAGAACATTACAGTGAAAAGATCCACCAAGTACGCACCGGCGACGTTGTGGTATAGAAGGCATGCCACCTTCCCAATCGAGAGTTTTCTTAAGACCTGGAGGCGCCAGGATCTGGAAGTCAACTTGTCTTTTGAAGAGTTACTCGATATTCGGGCGCGTCAGGTGGGGGCGATAGAGGAAAGGATCCAGGAGGCATCCAATCAAGTGGAGAGGAGCCGTATGGATGATAAGGCTCGCTGGGACCAGTCTTCGTGAGTGAGGAAAGTACCTTTGTGAGTCGGGGACGTCGTACTCCTATATGATTTATCATTGGAAAAGCAATGGTCCAGGAAGCTCAACAAGAGGTAGTTAGGTCCCTACCGGATCGTGCGGTGTGGAGATTTTGAAGCCTACCAGATTGAAGAGTTGAATGGGACTGAATGGAAGGAGTGGGTATCTGGAACGCGGCTGAAGAAATTTGTGGCGAGAGAAGAGGTGAGAGAGATGATCTGACTTCCCTTAGAGTAGAAGCGATAGGATGTGTAGGTCAGATAGGTTGCATGCTGCATGAGTATGGTCTGGTCTTAGCTTGCTTTGATTATCACCTGTTTGCTTACCCCAATGTGTGCCTGTTGTCTCCTTCGCCTGTTGTGCAGGTCTGACTTTACGAAGACAGCCATAGCAAGAGGAGGGAAGGGGACACGGCCGCCACGAAGGCCGTTGGGGGCATCAAGAGGATATGAGCGGCATGGGCCTCGCCATCGAGAGAGTACTCCGGTATACGATGATGGGGACATTGAGTTATTCCTGGACAGTTTCTGGGACCATGCCAGGCGTATGGGCTAGACCGTGGCCCAGGCGATTGAGAGGTTGAGTGGAGCCGGCAGGTTCGAGGAGCCCATTGCCCGGATCCGTAGGGAGGCGACGACGAGGCAAGAGGTGGAGATGAGGATGCAGGAGCTACGACCCTCGCCTGTGGGACCTGATGGCAGGCCGATTCGCCTAGAGATCGGAAATGCGGCAGACTTTATCCCCGCCTTCGAGTGGTTCATGCAGCGGCAGGGTACACCGAGAGATGACTGGGCGAGGACGCTACCCCTCTGGACCAGAAAGGCGGAGAGACCACTGGCTAGGCAGATCAAAGATATGGCCCGGGATTGGGAGAGTTGTAGAGTACACTTGAGGGAGGCCTTCCGACGACCAGAGTCGCCTCAACCCCGAGTTGAGAGGCGCCAGACGAGCAGGAGGCAGAGGGACCCTGAGCCCAGTGAGGCAAGGCCATCGCGAGGGGGACGGAAGGCCCTGGCCAGGAGAGAAGAGGAGCCGGAGCCTGAGGATGAGGAGCGAGGGGCGTATCCTGAGTATGGATTGGGACCGGTGGAGTTTCATCATTTTACCGAGGGTGGATTGAGGAGGTCGCCAGTGCGCACACAAGAGGAGGCGCCGGCATCTGAGGGGCCGTTGAGGGAGTTGGAGGCGCATCTGGACGTCTCTCGATGGGGAGCGTCGCCTCGAGGCGAGGAGCGTGAGGAAGTGCCGCGTGAGGAGGTGCCACGAGAGGAGGTGCCGCGTGAGGAGGTGCCGCGTGAGGAGGTGCCACGAGAGGAGATGCCACGAGAGGAGGCCCGAGATACTCAGCGAGAGAGAGGGCTGGGCGATGAGGGAAGACGTGCAGGGAAGGAAGTGATAGAGGTTGAAAAAGACACACCCCCTCAGATGCCAGTAGTGGGTTTGAGGCCTGCGGATACACCAGGGAGCACTTGCCAGGCAGCAGAGGGATTACAGAGAGAGGAGGCCCCATTACCTTCATCAGAAAAGGCTCCTTCGCCAGAAAAGAGAGCAGAAAGGAGGAGAGAGGCCGCAAGCATGAGGAGAGAAGCCTTGGCCCTGATTGACAGGCACCAAGCAGCTCATGCCCTGGAGCACCCAGACCTGGAGGAGCCAGCACCTGCAGAGCCGCGCCAGGAGCCGTGCCAGCCTGAGAAGGAGGTGGAGGCAGAGATCCCGAAGAGGGTCGACCTCCGCACGAGGGAGAGGCCGCCAGCTGGAGAAACAGCTAAAGAAAAGAGGGCGAGAAGAAGCAGGAGGATAGAAGAGATATGGCAAGAGAGGCAGAGGTTGGAGGCAGCGGCGGCACTTCCGGAGCAGCAGCAGGAAAGGCAGAGTTTGGAGGCAGCAGGGGCACTCCCAGGTGAGCCACCCAGTGCACCAGCTAAGGCCCCGGAAATCCCAGAGATGTGGAGAGACTTCTGGGAGCAGAGAGGAGAGGAGCTTCCTTCGCCAACAAGAGCCGGGTTTGGGGTAGCAAGGAAGGCAGAGGAGAGGCTGGATCACAAGATCAAGTTCCTGGCCAAGACAACTTTTGAAGGGTACTTGTTGTTGGAGAGCGATCTGGCAGGGAAGAAGACGAAGGCAGAGGGCCATGGATTGCGCTTGGAGACAATGGAGGTAGAAATCCAGGAGCTCAGGGCATTGGTGGCTAGTCAGGCTGCCATTATTGAGGACTTGAGGCAGCAGCGTCAAGGGGGAGCGGACAAGGCCGAGAGCAGCCGACAAGGAGAGCAGAGGCACCCAAGACAGGGATTGCCAGGACAGCCATCTGCAGCGGAGCCCCGCCAGGAGCCACCTATGGGGAGAGTTATCCTGGAACCAGAGGAGGCGAGAGCCCAGAGGGAGGCAGCGTCCTTCCTTTTCACTTCCAGTTGATGCCGCTAGTGAATACAGCCTCCCCTGGTTCTCATAAAAATTAAAGGACCACTCTCCCCTTGCTGGTACTACCAGTTTCCGCTCACGAGTTCCACTGGTCCCTCTGTCAATTACTGATGTCGTTGTCGACGGCCAGCACCTCGCTTCCACCTAGTTCATTCTGACGACCTTGAATTTTGGTAACATAACGCCACCAAAATTATCACCGTAGGTGTCAAAATTTTTCGGCAACACTTTCTCACAGTAGCGGGAAAATAACTTGATGTAAGTTGGTTCCGTCGGGTGCCGCCACGAATAGCCTTGCCGCCTGCTGCTCACTGCCGTAAAAATTTGGCTGCACCACCCCACGCGAGTGGGAAATTAGCTTGTCGTAAACCTGGTCCGCCGGTACCGCCGTCAACAGCCTTGCCGCAGCTTACCCGCCGTGGTAAAATTTTGGCAGCGTTTCCCCACTAAAGCGGGAAAAATGGTTGGGCAAATTTACTAAAATCTGGGTCCCAGGCCCAAATCTCATTGTGTCGAACTGCCGTAGTCCATGTGGGACCAGCACCAGCTAGAGGGGAAGGGAGCAGAGTGCTCCCTGCCTTGGCTATGGTTGCCCAACTCCTCTCCTCGCGCTCCTCTGCAGAACTCCAGCCTCCTCCCACGTTGCCTCAGGCAGCACCTCCAACAGCCAGCAATACTCAAGTGTGTTCGTCACACACACACTGGCACCACGAGTGTTTTGTGTGGTAGCTGGGGGACAACTACCTGTTTTATAGTGGCTGAGGAGGGCTGGACGTCACACCAGCCCCCAGGCGAAATCGCGGCCTCACAGTGAGCCCTTGATCTTATTAAGATCCAGGGCTAACTGTGACCGCACCTCAGCCATAGCCTTAGTGAGGGCAGTTCCTTTAACTGCCCTCTTTTTCTTTTTCTTTTCTTTTTCCCAGCTATCTCGGAATTTCACGAGATAGCCGGGCCTCTGCCATTTCTAAAAATGTGTTTCTTTTATTTTTTTGATAAGGGGTTGGAGAGAGACGACCCCTTACAGTTTGATGTATCTGGACCCTTTTTCGAGGGCAAATACATCGGGAAAAAGGTTGTCCTTAGCCTTTTCATGTATGACCCCTCCATTTCCAGGCTCCCTCTAAAATCGGGAGCCTGACAGTTACCTCTGGCAGCTTCTGCCAAAAGTAGCACCTCGTGAGGACAAGTGTCCTCACGAGAAAGAAGAAAACAACTAAAAGAAAAAAAAAAAAAAAACTAATCCTAACTATACCGCATCTGGCTCTTACCTCAACCAGGTGCATGCTGTTGCATGCAACAGTCTCCTCCTTACGTTTCTCTGTCCTCCCCTAAAAACAAGGAGGGCAGTTGGCAGATTGAGAGAGGTAAGGCCTCCTCCTCCCAACCCCCACGTCCTTCTCTCTCTTTCCCTCCAACCAACCCCCACAATTTCATTCCCACACGCGCGTCGTGGGCTGCGAGATGCAGGATCTCGCGGCCACGAATATTCCTGGCTTTCTGAGTGGGGAGTTGGTCCTGCTCCCATACAGCTGAAAAATGTTGTTTCCTCTTCCTTTTGCTCTTACGAGGTTGTTGCCTCGTTCATTTTTTTTTTTTTTTTGCCCTGCTGGCACAGCCAACGAGCAACTTTGGGGCTACTAAAGGGCAGGCCTGAGTTTGATCCCTGTTGGGGATCGGAAAAAGAAAAAAAAAAATTGGACTTCTTCTCGATTTATGCGTGTCATCCTTGCGCAAGGGCTATACTAATCTGTGTGCGTGCGGCCAATCTCGGCCATGTGATTTGTAAGATCGTGCGGTCGTGGCCGACCGCGCCTGCAAAAATGCAGCAGGCCGATCGTTAGGCTCGATCCATGAGTTTGCAAGGTGACAGTTTGATGGCGGTACCTACCGGGCTAGCTCCTTTCACAGGAGCTAAGCTGCAACACTTCTATATGAAGTGGTGCAACACCAAGTTGGCCCTGCCTGGCATCCCATAGGCCCAACCCTCCTTACTTGGTTTCTTGGCTGGCCGCCAACATCAACCCCGACGGTCTCCAGCTTCAAGTAGGGAAGACCGCTAGCCCTATCGGTTGCACCACAGTCCCTGACGAGAGATCTACTCTGCAGCTAATACCTCCTTCGTGCCGTGTTTCAATCTTCAGCGAGGTCAGTCTTTTCAAGACCTCGTGCTCTTGCGGCCTTGTAAAAAACCATGACCAACAGGTTGTACTCCCGACTCCCGCTGTTTCAATCGGACGTGAATAACGTCAGGTTCTAAAAAGTTTAAGTTTCTCAGTCATAGGATTGGTGTGAATAAACTTTGGCAGATACTTCAACCTCATTAAGCCAGTTCATTTAAACTAAAATTCACCATCGGTCGGACAATTGTCCGACATTAAAAATCCCGAGCAGATACCCTTGTCAGGGTTTTCTACCCCGACCGGGTGTCTGGTTACACCGTTTACCCTTGTCGTTATGTCTGTCAGCAGGTAGACGGCTGCATAAAATTTTAAACTTTATTCAAATCGCTGACGAGTCGGAATATTTCAGCAATATTTCTATTTCATCAGACCAAACCTTACAAAACTTACATCAGAATTCGGACCACGTCCGACATTGAAAATATAGGGCAGATACCCTTGTCAGGTTTTCTGTCCTGACAGCATTCCCAGGGCGCATTGAATGACTTCCACGTCATTCATTTTTATCCAAAATCATCATATAAGAGGTATTTACCAGAAAAAGCTCTGACAGACAACCTTTCCTTTTTCATCAAAATATTTGCTCAGATTGTTGGCATGATGCCTTCAATTTATGTGGACTTCTTTCTGGATGGTTCCAGCATCATCCCACTGGCGACCACTCAAAATTTTGTCTCTCAGAATAGTACTGGAAGCCCTCCAGCTAGATCCAACATAATCCAATCAATTGATAGTGCTATTCTTATTCACTTAGGGAATTCCCTTAACTGTCGGGAATCTAACCCGGGTCTCTTGAGTTTACGGGGATGCTCTTCACAACACCTCGACGTATACAACGTCGCCAGGAATTTAACCTGGGTCTCCCATACACGCAAGGATACTCACATTATACCACAATCAAGGAAAACATCGAAACAAAGGTCTCAAGAGTTTCCACTTCATTCACAGAAAAACTTACGTTTAACCTATTGGTCCAAATGAGTCAGGATTAACCCCCGACAAGTCTTTCAAAATGTATCAATCTCCTAGATTTTAATCATTCATGAGAGAAACCATCAATCCACACCTTTCTTTCATTCATCCAGCAGAGTGAGCTCATCCTTTTGATACTCGATAGCATACCATGTAGGATCATTCTGACCCTACGGTGATTAGCGTCGAGGAGTGATTTTCAAGAAATCAATGAATTGTTATTATTCTAATTTGTTTTATCTTGTATATAAAACTTCTTTGTTGTTAATTAACCAAATTTTGCAGAAGTAGAAGTTTTATGGACCTACACGGCCAGAGGCATCTCAAGCACAAGCATTTAGTTTCTTGGTCAGAGATTAGAAACTTGGTGCTAATGTAGAATCTGCCAAAGAACCTACTGGTTTAGGTAAATATCTTATGAGATCTCCAACCGGGGAGATTATTTTTGAAGGTGAAATTTGAACAATATCCTGACATCAAGCCCCGCTTAAGATTCGGGCATCACCAACTTCCCTCTGATTCCAGTCTCACGATCTTATCATTCTGCTGCCGATAGGATAGAACAACCTTTTCCCACACAACCAGAGGTTGGTCATACCTTAGTTGTGAGGACAAGGTGACCCTATCTACTTCAAAGTAAGGAGACCAACCCTACCTTCATAGTAAATCGTAGTCGCCTACTCTGCTGACAGCGTCCTGATAAAATTGCAAAACCTTCCTCTCTTTCAATGGTAATGTAACCAACCCCTTCCACAAGGAAGGTGACAACATCCCGTTATGGACCAGGAACAAAGTTCCGGCACGGGCCTCATTACACCTACACGACTCACATCTTTTAGAAATTTTGCCACAACAGGATATGAGATAGAGTATCTCCAGACCATACATTTTCATCTATTTACATGCACAGTTATTCTCATAGACTCAGTCATTCACAAAAGAGTATTCACAATTATACACAAAAAAAATAAAAAACACTTTTAAAAGCTCAAAGTTGTCACCACTGTTATCACAATAGTTTATTACTTGGATTATAAAGAAATTCACAATTAGATGCTAACAATTGTAAAAAATATATATATATCTTAAGAAAATAAAAAGAAACAACATCCTAAGCTATGTTTCAGTGTTGTTGTTTTTTAAATGAAAAACCAGAACTGTCATAATTTACAGAGATACTAAAAACAAAACAACTACTGTACTCAATCCCTCTAGATGGACTTCCGTAAACGAGAACCAGAAACCCAATTCCTGTCACGTGCCCCATCCATCTCCTCAATCTCATATGCTCCATGACCAGTCTTTTTGACAATACGATATGGTCCCAACCATCGGCTATCAAACTTTCTTGACCACTGCTTTTCCAAAGACGAATCGTAGAGGAGAACAACATCACCAATTTTAAAGGGCTCTTTTCGGACTCGAGGCCGCTTATCCCATCTGTCCTTGTCTGCCTGTCTGCTTTCAGTCGTTGAGGCAACAACCTCTTCAATCTTCTCCTCTATGATCATTATCTGTCTTGCCCTGTGGTCAGGTAACTCTTCTGTGGAAAGGTTAGTCTTCATATCCTGCTTTTGCCACGTAGTCAGAAAGCTTTCGATTGGGAACGTTACCTGTCGACCGAACCATGGAGTCACAGGAGCATACCCAGTCGTTCGCTTGATGGTAATGTTTTTCACGAACATTGTTGTCCTCAAATAAATAGGTCATCGTGATGGATTACCTGCACACCACTTTGCCAATAACTTCGTCAAAGTAGCGTGTCCTCGGTCAACTGGAACGTTAACTTGCGCATGAGCTCTGGTGGTATAACTGTAATTTACACCAAGCTTTTTCAAAACAACTTATACGTTATCAGCACGAAACTCTCCTCCTTGGTCCATCACGAATTCATGGATAAATGGATATCGAAGATGAAATTCCGCAATACATCCAACCGAACTTTCCCAGTTCGTTCACGGATTGCACATCCATCGACAAAGCCGGTTAAATTATCCAAGACATTAAAGATATATCTGTATTCATTGATCCCACGCGGCATTACCAACAAGTCAAGATGAACTACTGCACCTGACTCAACCACATAACGAGGACTAAGTGGCTCAACATATCGAAGATTCGATCGCTTCTGACAAAAGACGCAGAAGTTTCAAAAATCAACAATCATTTTCGTCATCCCTTCCCAGAAGTAAAGATGTTGAATCTTCTGTAAGGTGGCACGTGCTGATCTATGACCGCCTGCAACTCTATCATGTAGTGCGGCAATCACGTCAAGATGTCTCGTTAATCCACACACTACTCTTCTCGGAATGTCATTGTCTGACTTTTTAAAAAGATGACCATACCTGACAACAAAATCCTTACTTTTCAAGCGGATTTCTGGATCCATTTCCTCTTCACCAATTCCCCCATTCAACCACAATCCAATCTTCTGGTCGATTCCGTCATACTTATTTTTACGAAAAACTTCCTTGATCTCACTACTTTCCTCTTTTCCTCTCATCATCTTCAGACGATCCTCCTGAATCAAGGAATTCACGAGAAATAACAAACCCTCACAGGTTCTAGAGGCTCTATCAACTTGCTCGTGACCTCCTTCGATTGTCAGAGATTCTTCTGTGATGCTGACTGAGTTGGATAATGCCAAACTCATCATCTGTTCTGCAGTCCTCTCCCCCCATGGATCCTCTTCAACAAAAGTTTCACCCATCACAAATTCATAACGTACTTGGTAAGAATTAGGTGCATTCCAAACGGATTTACCGGATCGAGAGGAAACATTTTTCAAGTAATTAATAAAATTAATACTTAGTTGATGTTCCCCTTTATCCAAAAAATTGTCCATGGGGATTGAGTCCTCCGCCTGGTCCTTGGATGAATCTCATTCAATTCGACTCAGTCCATTAGCCCGGTTTTGAGTACCGGAGATACGCTCGATCTCAAAATCAAACATTCATATATATGTTAACCATCGAGCGACGGTTGGATCCGAAGGAGAATAATTTCCTTAATGATTGAGCGAGAGCCGTCAGATCCACCCGCATAACAAAACGTCTCCCAAATACATAATTTCTGAACGTACGAAAACAATGAAGAACAGTCAGTATTTTTTTCTTGAATTGAGAGTAATTTCACTCGCTAGCATTCAAGGTTCGACTTTCAAATCTCAACGGTCGCTCTCGCCCTTCCTCATCTTTTTAGATCAGGACACCGCCCAAAGTTGTAAGTCACGCGTCCGTCTCTACGATGAAGGGTCGATTCGGATCGTTATCGAAGCAACGAACGCCGAGACTCATTCCGCCTTGTCGAAACGCAGCCTTCATGTCATCCATTGTTGTATGTTGTCTGGGTTCCGATTCCCAATCTTGGTTTTTGCGTATCAGTTTCCTCGAGTGTTCTACCCTTGCTGCAAACCTTCGGATAAAGATACGTTAAAACCCACAAGTCTCAAGGAAGCTCCGTACATCAGTGATGGATTTGAAAGGAGTCGGTAATTTCAAAATTTTGCTCGTCTTCTTTGTATCTGGCCGACGACCCTTCTTATCGCATAAAAATCCAAAAATTGTCGCCTCCCGCATGCAGTGTCTTGATTTGACACCGCTAGTTGTGAAGTTGTATTCTTTTAGCTTTCACAGGACCTTATCCGCATCGCGGATATTTGTTCCCAGACAAACTTGCGAATGCTAGGTAACACTTCCATCGCGTCATTTATGCGAGGTCTTGAAATAGCCAAATCGACGGTATATGGTGCAGTCACGTCCGAAAAGAGTGGTTGCATGACCCTCGTCATATACCGCTGTGCAATAGCAACAGCGTTTGTCCAGCCTTGAGATGTTGAGCACATGCGGATCAATCTCCTAGGCGTATGCATTGTTGTCATAGGTCTATCTGTTGTGTACAAGGGAAATAAATCACAACCTGAATACAAGTCAATCAATGTTATGATGGATCTACTTGCACATGACTCTGATAGTTGATCTGCATGTGGAAGTCCACCTGCATTTCGAACCGTCACTACATTCAACCTTTGTAGGTCTTGGACCCATCTAAGGACGCTGTTTGGTTTGATAAAACAGAACCAAGGAGATGGATACGGACCATAAAAATAATTTGTCACTTTCGTCTGAACTTTTCATCCAGATACTCAATCACCTTGCGATGGTCATTTGGGTTCGGATACCGTTGACCTCTTATATTTCATAGCTCATGTGGTACCGTATGTATCCTGATCATTGAGATCATATCAACATCTAACCTTCCTCGTTCGTTATGGTCAAAGACATATGCCAGATGTATGTCCTTTAAAGTACTAATGAGGAAGTCAGTTTCTGCGTTAGTAAGAAATCCATCGTCTCCAATGATCATTTCTTTGATCCTATCTGTCAATCGACACGGTCGTTCCTTCGCCTTCATCTTCATTATCCTGATCCACTCTTTCTCCTCTTTGTAATAAATCTCTTGGTCATGAGTGATCAAGACGGGCACAGGTTGCGCTTTCTTGCCTATTTTCTTATGTTTGCGCTTCGACCCAGTGACAAGTTTCCGTCCACTAAAAATGACCCTGCTTTGATGCGGGCGTAACCAATGTGCTTACCTCATGCGGCTCGTCCAATCGATAAGTCAAAGTCATATTACCTGCGCCTCCCACATCAGATATCACATCGGTTAATGCCTGTACCAACCCAGGGTCAACTGAAGATTTCGTCGAAAGAAAATATATTGTCTGAGATATATTTGGCAGTGCAATAGAAAATTCTTTTGGTTCATCATAACCGTCAAAAGACTCTTTCTCTCTCCCAAGTCTTTCAAATTCCGGGAAAGAGTAGGATCCGGGGTTAAGCCGGTTCCTTGAGTTTTCAGGCCCCGTGTTTTCGCATTTCCTCACTTCATAATATCCACATACAGAACACACAAGGCGATAAACATTGAGCCATCATATTTATTAATGATCAAGATCTCTGTTCGGCACAAAAGTGATCTTCCCAGCAATACCTCATGCTCAACTCTGGCCAAAACATAAAAGTAGCTACGAGTTTTAACCTTCCCCACCGTGACCATGACATCACTGGCTGTGTCACAGAAAGGGGTTGATCCACTCGCACCCACTTGGAATCAAGTAGCAGATTGATTGATCCGGATTCCAGCCTCAATAGCTTCTCTCTCTCTCATGATATTCATTTCAGCATCATCATCAATCAAAGCAGAGTACTCACCTTGTCCAACCTGTACCTTCAAGAGACCAGTGGCAACACATCGCCAGTCCATTTTGGTTCCTGCAGGTGCCCAATTGGCTTCCGGAGGGAGGATATCACCAAACTCGACAGTCATGACCTTCCTCCGCGTTAATCGCTGCTTGAACTCGTCGCGGATTTTTTGTGATGCTGCCAAAAATTCCTTCAGCGTGACTAAGTCACGCCGACTTTCCAAAATATAGTCAACGATCTTTTCAATGTTAATTCTTTTTTCAATAAGAATTGTGTAAATATTCTTCTTACAGCGAGGTTCCTTCTCCTCGACCACCTCCTTTCCCTTCTTCTGTGTCCCGTTCTGAAACTCGCTGTCTTGCCTGCCGCTCATCTTCGGCACGCAGCCTCTCGCCTTCTTTTTTTGAATCACTTTGCTCATCATCTGGAATAAGGACTTCTTCCACCGGTTCCTTCGTTCCTCCTTCTGCTGCTGTTTTTTTGTGCAAGGTCTTTCTGGTCTTACGTACCTGTGGTAATGTCGTTGGAGCCGGTCGCTTAAGTACTGGCCGAGACATCAGAGTAGCAGCCATGGGTCTTGGACCAGATGAAGATTCAAGGGCAGATGGAGAAGTATTATCTGGTCTATCCCACCCCCCGAATACGTATACATTAGGTAGACCAGGCCATTCCTCATCCATGTCGAGACACAGCTAAACAACCACATCTCGACATTTTCTGATTTTCTTAGTTACTTTTTGCGCTCGTTGAATGAGTACTTCTCCTTGTTCCGTTAGTTCGCCCAGTTCCACCTCTGAATCATCCATCTGCAGAGATCGAAATGCTTCTTCTATTCGGAAGAATTCTTCATCTTCCAGCAATGCTACTCTGAAGGTGGTCGGCAAACTCTTCCCTATTCGCCGGAAGACTTCCTTCCTTATGCCCCCTTTGATGTCCGGATCGATAAGAGTTCCCTCAAAATCAAAGACTTCCCCGCGAATGGTAGTATATACGATTTTGTTTGCCTCGTCTTTGACGAGGATTTGACAAAATCGCATAATGTGCCCCTTTTGGACGCAATACTTACATGTAAGATCCTTAGCCTAGTTATCGCGTCCTCCGAAATCCCTTCGTCTTCGCCCACGACCTCCTCTAGTTTGTTGCTGGCTAGGTCCGGGTTGAGATTGCTCAGGCTGTGCTTGGATGTTTATAATGTGCCCCTTTTGGACGCAATACTTATATGTAAGATCTTTAGCCCAGTTACCGCGTCCTTCGAAATTCCCTCGTCCTCGCCCACGACCTCCTTCAGTTTGTTGCTGGCTAGGTCCGAGTTGAGATTGCTCAGGCTGTGCTTGGATGTTTCCGCCGTTCCCTCCGTTCCCACCATTCTTTCCTTGTTTCTTTGAGATCCCCCGTCCTCCTCGAATTTAATTCAAAGCCTTTCTTTCGGTTTTTGGCAGCTTCCTAGGGGGTTCTTCCTTCTCGCTTTCGCTTTCACTGTTGCTCGCAATAGCAATTTCCTTCTCTTTTCTCTTACCCCCCTTTGCCTTAATCATCATAATCTCCAACTTCAGACGCTTTGCACGCATGTCCGCTATCATTTCCTTAATATCCGACAAGGTCTTAAATACTTCACGATCCTTGTTTTTTCCGATATCTTCTTTTTCACGATCTTCTTTTCGCAGTTTCAGCAACCGGTAAAGCATTTGATCGAAACTCCCTGCCAAGAGGTCGACTTTTATCTTTGGCCAATCATATCGCTCCTCCATATCTTTCATCAGCTCCCTCTGCTCAACCTCTCAAAAGTTGTCCAGAAAGATAAGACATTTGTCCTTATCAGGCATATCAGGTATCAGCCGAGCAACTCGTTCAAATTTTGTCAAAAATTGTTTGGCTGACCCGAACTTCAGTCGGACGACTTTCCGGATATTAAATCTAGCAGTTGATCCTCCAAATGGTATTTATCCAACAATTTTTCCTTGAACTCAACCCAGTATTTCAATCCACTCACCAGGGTCATCAACTCCTCCTTATATTCTACCTTTGCAGTATCTTTTTACTTTCTGCAATATTTCCGCATCAGTCTATTCCCGAGAACTCACTAATTGTTCAAATTTATCGGTCCAACCTGACGCGTTGTTGTCATCGAACAAAGACACTTCCACCTTTGGAAGCTGATCCCTTTGAGTGGTTGATTATTGGATTGCTTTGGCCAATTCCCTGATATCATTCCTCCTCTCATCGCCATTTCCGCCAACCATCTTGAGTAGCACATAAACAATAACATCACACATATATATTTCAATCAACTGTTCCTTGTTTTTCCAACTCTGTACAGTTTTTCTAGCTTTTCATCTGAAAACAAAACAGAAACAAGCTTAGATTATAATTTCTTAATATTTTATTACCCGAGTGTTGTTCCACCAGGGACAACGGTAGTTTGTCTTTATCCCTGACAACGGCTCCACCTGTCGAGCGCATCGGCCCTCGCCTTTTCTGTCGAAAAGGCGGAAGCCCTCCCGACCATGTCACACAAGGTTAAAACGAAACAAATTAGAGACAACTCAGGGACAACACATAATTAACACCGTGAGCCGCCGAGATGGCCGTGGTCGCGTCGTTCCTTCGCCGCTCTAGCCGAGTGCGCCAGCTGTACATCCCGTGGTTCCCTACGACAGGATAGGTTCCCGTGGGGCATAAACTTTCTTCCCCAAGGGGTTGTCACCACCCTTAGGGGTATATCCCCACCGAGCTACTGACCCACGTGCGAAAGTTTTTATGTGCAATCGCAGGATGAGTCAACCGAGGACGCTTGCTCGCTGTAGTATAGGTATAAGCGAAAAACGCCTATTGAACCCGAACGTCGTTTGTTACTTAGGGCGCCAATCTCCTAAGGATGAAGCGTACGCTGGTCGACTAGGGCGATCTCAACCAAGCATATATATATATATATATATATATATATATATAACTTATCAAGGTGAACTCATGCAAGTCCTTATTATATATATATATAAAGTCATCCTTTCAGTCAATCATTTTACCAATCATTGTTGTGAGATCATACCACAATGTTTAATATAATTGATCTAGTCTGATGAAATAATCATGCTAGTATGATTTCCTCCTCTTTATTGATATGGTTCTATAATATATTGAGTTTCCCATTAAGATATAGAGAAAGAACTCTTTCAATCTTTAGATTAAAGCCCACAGTCAGACCCTTTTTAAGTCTGATTTCAGTATCAATGCGGTCTTGGCGTCGTGGTGCTCGACCAAGAGCTGAGTACGAAGGCCTCGTGCGTCAGGGATGAAAAGTCGGCGAGTGCCTTTGGTATCGATGTAGAGGAGATTGTTGTGGAGGGAGTAGTCGGGAACTGGGTCAAGATCGCGGAGCTTGTTGTAAATGGTGGCGAAGTCTGAGCAGGAGAGATAGCCTTGGGTGTATCGATGATGGAGTGATGGGAGGAGTTGGATATGAGTCATTGTGGCGTAGACTTTCTCGAGGGGCTTGTGGTCGGGTCGTCGAGAGAGGGCATCCGCAACGCGGTTGCTTTTGCCGGGGGTATGGCAAATGGTGAATGTGAACTGGGCAAGGAAGTCTCGCCAGCGGGCTTGGCGTGGAGTGATATCTTTCTTGGAGAGGATGGAGGAGACGATGGTGTTGTCGGTGCGGATGGTGAAGTATTGCCCGTCGAGGTACGGGCGCCAGACTGTGAGGGCGTGAATCACGGCGAGGAGTTCCTTCTCGTTGGAGGGGTAATTCATCTCCGCGGGAAGGAGCTTCTTGCTTGCGAAGGCGATGGGGTATTTGTCGGGTGGAGCCTCGAGGTGAGTGGGCGAGTCCTTGATGGAGGGGGTCTCGGCGGTGTCGCGGGGGAAATGTTGGGACAGTACGGCAGTGGTGACATAGAAATGGTGAGTGGGGGTGACAATCTTGAGGACAGGGGCCGTGGCGATGGTTTGCTTGAGTAAGTCGAAAGCGTGTTGGCGGCGATCGTTCCAATGGAAGGGCTCGTCCTTGTGGGTGAGTTCGTGGAGAGGTTAAGAGATCTCGAAAAAGTTGCGAACGAATGGGTGGTAATAGTTGGCAAGCCCGAGGAAGGAACGAAGTTGGAGGAGGGTCTTGGGTGGGGGGTACTCGACGAGGGTTGTGACCTTCGAGGGGTCCATACGGATGCCTTCAGCGGAGACAATATGGCCGAGGTATTCGATGCTCGAAGCGGCAAATGTACATTTGCTGAGCTTGGCGTATAATTTTTGCTCTCGGAGGATCGAGAGGACTTGGCGGAGGTGATGAAGGTGGGACTCGAAGGTGGGGCTGAAGGCAAGGATGTCATCAAGGTAGACGACGACACAGACTTCGAGGAGGTTGCAAAAGATGTGGTTCATGGTAGATTGGAAGGTAGCGGGGGCATTGGTGAGTCCGAATGGCATCACGAGGAACTCGTAGTGCCCGAACCGAGAGCGGAAGGCGGTCTTGTAGGTGTCCTCCTCGCGGATACGGATCTGGTGGAAGCCACTGCGGAGGTCGATCTTGGTAAAGTACTTGGCTCCATGGAGACGATCAAGGAGCTCGGAAATCCGAGGTAGGGGGTACTTGTTCTTGATCGTGATCTGGTTCAAGGTGCGGTAGTCTGTGCACATGCGAAGTTCCCAAGTTCCACCTTTCTTGACGAAAAAGCAGCTGGTTCCGAAGGGGGATGAACTTGGCTTAATGAACCCTTTTTCAAGGAGTTCACCAAGTTGCCACTTCATTTCTTCGGCTTCGGGGACAGAGAGTTGGTATGGAGGGCGGCAAGGTGGAGAATGTTCAAGTTCCAAATCGATGGTATGAGATACGCCACGATCCGGAGGTAGTCCGGCGGGTAAGGACTCAGGAAAGACGTCCCTGAACTCGTCGAGGATTGAGGTGATGGCGGGGTTGGAGGGGGGGGCTTGATCGGGTTTGTCCATCGGGAGTAAGTCCTCGGGACGTTCGCGATCAAGGACAAGACAGTAGTAGGCGGAGTCGAGGTTTAGGCGAGCCATGTGGAGGAATTGGTGCGGGGTGACAAAGCCTTGGGAGGTTGGATATGGGAGATAGGGGATGTCGATGGTTGTGTCGGGGGGGGTTGGTGAGGCAAAGGAAGTTGTGGTGGAATGCGTATTGCATGTAGCGGTCCAGCCACCGGGTTCCTAAGACGATGTCGCACATCAAGTGCATGACATCAAACGAGACCTGACTGCGGAGGGTTCCGACGGTTATGGTGGTCTCGGCAACTGTGCGGTCTACTACGACGGCGGTGTCTTTGTCCCCTAGGCGAATCGTGATCGGGGAGTCATAACCGGTAGAGGTAAGACTGGCTTTGCCGACACACGCGTCGGTGATGAAGTTACCGGTGGCTCCAATGTCGAGGAGGGCCCGAAACTTAGTTGTAGACGCACCAAGGGTGGCAGCGATGAATTTGAGGTGGAAACGAGATGAGTTGGCGGTGGAGATGATGGTGTTGAGGCGGTGTTGTTCGCTGCCTAAGCGGACAAGCCGATCGTGTCAGGCTTGTTCCTCAACAACATCGAAGAAGGTGATAGTGGATGGGTTTGGAAGAAGGGTAGAGGAGCATGAGGCAGTGGGAGGTGTTTGCGACGCCTGGGAGTCGTCTGGTGGAGGAGGCATCACCGGACAGGGGGGAGGCAGACGAATTGTTGATGCCAGACCAATGTCCTGGGGACTGTGTTCATGATGAGGGGGGACCCGCGCTTGCCGAGGGCGGTGATGCGGAGGTTGCGGGTCAAGTGGAGGCAGACTGGCGGGTGAATCGTGCAGCGTTGGGGCAGTTGGTTTGTTGGTGCCCCAATTGGCGACAATGGAAGCAACCCCCTTTTGCTTGGAGGTAGGTGCGCTCCTCGGCTGTGAGTTTCTTGAGGCGGGAGGGTGGGGTAGATGAGGGTGGTCGTGAGCTGCGATCTCTACGCTCCATTCTCATGAATTGGA
This sequence comes from Chara braunii, assembly GCA_003427395.1. Lineage (NCBI taxonomy): Eukaryota > Viridiplantae > Streptophyta > Charophyceae > Charales > Characeae > Chara > Chara braunii. The sequence continues at coordinate 1,697,401 of BFEA01000037.1, forward strand.
CGACATCGAGTTCCTCGGAAGTGAGGGATGAAGAGTCGAGTGAATCGGAAGATGTGTCGGGGTCAGGTGTGGTGAACTTGTCCGAGGAAGTGATGGAGGTGGTGTCTTCGGGGGTGATGTGGTGGAAAAAGCGGGTGTGGGAGGTGCCGGGCGGGGGCTGGTGGTGGGGGTGGAGTCAATCATGGTGAAGCATCCAAGAGAGGAGGTCAGCAAGGGGCATGTCGGGTTCGTGGGCGAGGGTAGTTGCAAGGTCTTTGTAGCATACTCGTTTGATGCGGGAGATGAACGCAAAGTCGGGAATGACGGTGTGGGGGAGGTGGTGGTGGAGGGAGCAGACGCATTGGGCGAAGCGGTCCGTGGGACCGGTCTGGCGGAGGTGGCAGAATTGTTCAAGGTAGTCGTCAATGGTTTTCTGGGGGCGGAAGGTGGCAGTGAGAAGGTTGGCCCATTGGAGGGGTGACGTAGTCCTCCGGAGGCTCGGCGGTTGCTAACTTCATCCATCCACCATTTGGCTGCATCGCCGAGGAGGCGGGAGGTGGCAATGGGGAGCCAGTGGGCAAGGGGCATGTGGTGGAGGTGAAAAGAGTTCTGAAGTTGGGTTAGGAAGAGGAAAACGTCCTCGTGGGGGAGGCCGGAGAAGGACATGATTTCACCAGATCGGAAGGAACGGGGGATTTCCCCGTCGCAGTGAACGATCTGCGCGAGGGTGCTGAAGTTGAGGTTATCGGGGGTGGTGTTGTAGCAGGTGTGGTCGATTTGGTTGCTGTCCTCAAGGAGGTAGTTGGGAGGGAGTTGTGGCATTGCGGGGTAAGCCCCGGAGGTGACTTGGGAATAGGTGGGACGGATGGTGGGGACGGTGGAGGTGGTCATGATGGGTTGGGAGAGGGTTTGGGAGTGAGGGGGGGGAAGAGGGTTGATGTGGATGGGCGAGGAATGAGGCGGAGTGCTGGATGCGCCGGATGAGGGAGGAGGTGGAGGGAACGGAACGATCGTGGAGGTTGAAGGGTTGGTGGATGTGGTGGTAGAGGTGGTAGGAGTGGAGGAGATCGATGGGGGGTTGTTGCTGGAGGCGGTTGTGGAGGAGGGAGTGGTTTGCGCTGTGGAGGATGGAGTGGTTTGCGTTGTGGAGGATGGAGTGGTTTGCTCTGTGGAGGAGGGAGTGGTTTGCGCGGTGGTGACGACCGTGATGGAGGGGATGGTCCCTTCGATCATGGTGACGGGGTCGCATATGGACGACATGTTGGCCTTTATGTCGTCGAGAGAAGCGGTGACGGAGGTTCGGAGGGTGTTGAGTGCATGGAGGATGGCGGAGAGGTCGGGGATGACCATCTGCGGTCCCGTGAGCGCAGGGTCCAAGTCGTTCCACTGGGGTCAGTGATCCATGGATTGCAGAAGAGCGGTTGTCTCAGGACTTCTTCTCTGTTACCTGGTGCCCCGTGTTTACTCGGCGTCATTTTGCGCCAGGCTTTGATGGTGGGACTCCAATATGTGCTGACTGTTTGAGTGGGGTTTGTGTTGAGCTGTGCAGTATTGTGCTGTGCGGGGTTTCTCCTGCGTGGTCTGCCGGACTTGATTGTCCAGTCCTTTGCCATGAGCCAAAACAGGCCGTTCATGTTTGGAGGGGAGTTGATGGGAGCTAAGTTTCTGATGCTGTTTAGCGCCATTTGGGTCCATGAGAGGAACTGTCTGGTGAGAATCTTGATTATCCATTTCATCTGCAGTGCTATGGATTCCTGTTTTGGGTCGATTATCCCGAGGCCCCCTTCCTGGTGCTTCCTGGTGATGTGGTTCCATGCGACCCTGTTCATGCAAGTGTTCATGTTGGGGTCACCTGTCCACAGGTAGCATCTCACCCTGTTTTTAAGCTCCTTGAGGTCGTCGTCGGGGGGGGGACCAGATGGATGCCATATACCACAGTGTGGAGAAGATTGTTGTATTGACAAGTAGTGCACGTCCGATTAGTGAGGCCTGGGCGTTTTTGCACAGGGCCAGGCGAGTGATTGCTCTAGCTATTAGGTTCTGGCCCATTCCTGGCCACACCCCTTCCTTATTGATCATAATACCCAGGAACCGTAATGCTTGCTCACTCGTGGTCCAAGTCATGGGTGTGGTTGTGTCCGGTGGTTGGGGAGGGGTGTCGTCTGCTAACCACCATCCTTCGATTTTGTTCCAATTGACCCTCATTTCTGATGCCAGTCTGAAGGCTTCCATTGCCCTTACCAGTGCTTGGAAAGAGCTGTTGTTTGCTCTAACGAGTACCGTAAGGTCGTCCGCGAACATGAGTGCAGTGGGTAGGGCGAAGTCGTGTAACGGATTGAAATTCCGTTCTGTGAGGCGGTCAATGAATGGGTCTTTGCGGAGAAAGAAAGCTATGGCTTCCATTATGAAGAGGAATATGGAAGGAGCCAGTGGGTCGCCTTGTCTGACTGAACGTGAAATTGGATAGGTTTCCGATAGGATTCTATTGATTTGGACTCTTCCTGTTGCGTCTGTGTACATAACTCTCACCCAACTTCTGAAGTTCGGACCTACCCCCATTTTCTCCATGCATGCATGGAGAAAATCCCAGTTAACTTGGTCGTAGGCTTTCTCGAAATCGAAGAACATGATTGCAGCCTTTATTCGTTTTTCTGTGATCTTTCTTGTCGCCTCATTCAGAGTCATCACATTGTCCAATATGTATCGACCTGGGATGAAGCCCGCTTGGTCGATGTGAAAACAACTGTTCGTTAGTTTTGTGATTCTGTTTGCAAGAGCCGTGGCGAGGATTTTGTACGGCGTGGCTAGTAGGGAAATAGGTCTGTAGTTTTTCAGGTCTTTTTTGTCTCCCTTCTTGTACAGCAGTGAGACCACGTTGGTGCTCAGTTCCTTTCCTGGGCCTCCTTTGCGCATGCTTTCGTTGAAGAAGTCGAGTAGGTCCTCTCCCAGGGTCGGCCGGAAGCAGCTCCAAAATTCCTTGGAGAGGCCATCGATGCCCGGGGCTTTGTCATTATCCATCTGGTTCAGGGCTATGCGTCGTTCGGCCAGGGTCAGTGCTTTATCCAGGCCTTCCGCCTGACTGGTCGAGATGGTTCTGTCGAGGTATGAGAGCATCAGTTGGCGGGCTGCTCGGTTCGCTGTTGTCGGGGGTGAGGGAGTCTTGGATTCGTATAGATTTGCGTAGAAGGATCTGGCTATCCCTACCATCTCAGGGCCTGTTGTTTTTGTGCTCCCTGCAACTGATGGGTCTTTGAGGACCTCTATCATATTGTTCCTTGCGTTCGACTTGATTTTGGAAAAAAAGAATTTTGTTATAGACTCGTTAACTGCATAGTCTGTCATCCTTGCTCGTATTTGTAGACCTCTGAGTTCCCATCTTCCCCATTTGTTTAGTTCTTCTTTAGTGTCGTCTAGTAGTTCTTGGTAGAATCCACTGGTTGGATCCACCGCTAGATTTGTTTCTGCAATAGCCATAGTGAACTGGAGTTCTTCCCTTCTTCTTTTGCGGTCTCTTGCAATATCTCTTGATTTCGCTGAGACTATCCGTGTTAATTTTGTGTAGCTGTCAATGAACCATTGGTGGCTGTTTGTCTTCTTTGATTCACGCTGCTTATTGAGGGCCCAGTTTTCTTGGACTGTCGCCGTCATTCTTTCTGTTTTAACAAGGAGTTGTTCAGCTTAAAAAACCCTGGCCTATTTGAATTGGTACATTGAAGTTGAGCAGCATTTTGATAGGTTTGTGGTCCAGTCCTTCGAAGGTTGCTGATGGGAGGATTTCGGCCTCTTTGACTGTTCTGAGTAGGCTCTCGGATATGAGGAAGTAGTCAATCTTGGACAGTGAAGTCCGGTTGGCTTGGTTCCTCCTTATTCGGGAGAAAACTTTCTTATCCGGATGCAGTGCCCTGAGGGGGTCGCAGAGTTCGAATTCAGTCATCAAGTTCCGAATCCGGGTGCCCGCTCTTGTGGGTCTCATTAGTGCTGTTCTTGAGATCCGATCCAGGTTTGGGTCCAGGGTCGTGTTCCAGTCCCCTGCGATGATTATTGGTTGTGGGTTGGGGATGAGGGATTTGATGTTTTCAAAGAAAGTCAGTCAGTCGGATTTCGTGTTTGGTGCGTAAAGGTTGAGAATTTGCAGATCCTCTCCTTGCCATTTGATGTCCAACCACGACCATCTCCCTTCCTCACACGCCAGCCCTTTGCAAGTGCGTCGTAGCGTATAAGTTTCTACGGAAACTGATAAGATTTCATATGGCTCAACGTAGGGAGAAAGCGAAGCAGGAGGCGGCGTGTGGAGCAGCGTCTTCAAAACAAGAGCGGCGCGAGTGAGAAGCGTGGACCGCGCGATAGCGACCAGTGAAATATCTGGCGATTCCCTCCGCGGGTTGAAGCTCACACTGCCCATTGGCGGTGCTCGAGTTCTGCGAGTTGGTGCGATCTTCTGTGACGTTTGCGGTGCGTGTCTGGCCACTGATGAGTCCGACGGGACGAAACACGCGATAAACCCTCGCTGTTTTTGACGTTTTTGGGATCAGTATCGTCGTCCCTCTATTGCTTTGACCGTCTTTGTTGGACCACAGGGCGACTGTGCATCCTCCTACAGATCTCTCCATCCTCTACTGTATCTTCGGGTGACTACTCAAATTGGATAGACGAGTCTCTTGGAGGAGTATGAGGTCGGGTTTGGGGATATCCTTCCCCACCAGACCTGTCCGGATATCTCTAAGCTTGTCTTCATCGGTCAGAATGTTCCCAAGGCCGTTGACGTTCCAACTAATTATCTGGAGCCCTTTAGCGTGCCAGTTTATCCTGGGTGGGCTGACCTGCCCTGTGAAAAGGGTGATTTAATTCTGAAGTATTTCAAAAAGATTTTGTGGAACTAACGAATTATTTGGGACGTATTTTCGAAAATAGCACAAACGTAATTTCAAAAAGAAATATTTCTAAAAAGAAAAAGAAAAAATTCGATCGTGAAATTTCAAAAAAGGGAAGCTTTAAATTGTAAAGAATTTTCAGAGAGGAAGTATTTCAAGAATATTTGAAAAATTAACTACTTATTTCCAACGTATTTCAAAAAGAAATTTCGAAAAGGGACTAATCGTTTTTAAAGGTAGATTGATACAAAAGTATTTTGAAAGGAGATAGATTAGCTAGATGATAGGGCTTGGATAACTAACGGGGCGCAGCGGGGGGCGCGAATACGTGCGGAGGGAGGAAAGGGGGACTCGGGTGGGAAGCAGGATTGTCTCTTATACACATCTAGATGTGTATAAGAGACAGGTTCTAGCCCGTCCGATACCAGTGTGACGGGCGTGAGGCTGAGGGTGAGCCGAGGGAGAGGAGAGAGAGAGGGAGAGAGTGAGAGCACACACACACACTCACTCACTCGACACAACTGACTCGGACCGAGGGTCGGACGCAGACACACTGGCAAGGCACAAAGTCGGAAGTCTTGGATTCCGAATGCCGAAGCAGCAAGTCACATTGAGTACGAGTACAGCAGCAGAAAACTGGTACGAGACTGGTCCCCGTACCGTACGGGGACCCGGTATAAGTACCGGTGAGACACGTACGGTACCAGGGGCATTTCTGCAAAGGCCCCGAGGGCAGAACTGAAAATGCGGTATTTGAAAGTGGCGCCCGAATTGCAGCATGGCGCCAGTTGTCCAAAATCCTACGGTACCAAAGGAGGGGTTTGGAGAAAGGGTGCCAGGCCGAAAACGGGATGCAGCCGAAACAGCAAAAAGATAGACCAGGGATCGAGCCCTGCCGGAGTCCGTAACACTTATGGTGATCCATTACAACACCCACAAATACACAGACAGCTATCCGTGAATATAACAAGGCTCAAACAGCAGACACTTCACGTCTGAATCCCATCCATTGGACACGGACACACAACTGCTGAATGATATCAAAGTCATGTAAGTAAGACACAATGAAGAATGCTGAGAAGCACATCCAGGATGTGCAAGGACAGATCGGGTCCTAAGCTTCTGAATAGGTTAGATTTGGATCCACCCCATCACTGGCTGCCTGCCCAAGTGCACGTGAGCCTTGGAAGATCCCTCTGTCATGAGCCAGGGCACGCTGATGCGAGTGTATGTTTTGGTAGACCTGGTGACAGCGTTTGATCTGTAGCCATCCGTGCTATCTTATCATGGCACTACATCGTTTATGCGAATTGTGACTGCCCTGCCTCCATCTTTATAACATGTGGGAGCCATGTCGCCTGTGATATTCGTGGCATCCAAAACAGTACCTGCATCTGTGAGGAATGGATGTGATCCTTCCGTTCCGAAAAAAATTTCCACAGCTCAGCGAATCAGCCACCTTGCCTTTGTGATAATTTATTGTGAGCGTGTGTGCTGAGGGATGTCCACACTCCCCCCTTCCGTCCTCCCTCCCTTTCCCCTCTACCTTTTCTTGTGGCCTACATCTGTGGTCTGTCTATGGATGCATGTACCTGAAAGATAACACACAAAAACACACAGGTCCATGTGCACATAATGCCACATATTGCATATGGGTTTCCTGCTCAACCATATAAACGTGGGAACGTTTCACTAGATCCCAACAAAATCAGAAATTGAAATTGCAGCAAATCAACATGATAATAATTTCTATTCATCTGAATGGACAAATATCACTTGTGGTGAATGGTTAACAACACATAGATACAGAGGCCTCACATGCACACACAGACATGAGCCGTGAAAGTCAGTCTGGCACGATCATTCATTGTCCGTGGAGTTGTGCATAATGAACATGACAACCCAGTTTCACGCGCGCGAGCACACACACACACACACACACACACATACCGCCCCCCCCCCCCCCAAACAAACAAACACATGCTCTGTGATTCCATCACAAACACGTGAGCACCCACACAATTGCAGACCCAGGCAATCAAATCCTAAAACCTCTGCCGTGAACATGGACACCTCTGAGCACACATTTGACCCCAAATAACAATAAGCGAGATGCTGAATCCGAAACAAGACATTTGCAATGCAATCAAAGAACAGCTGCTGCAGTGCAACAACACTAAGGGACTGCACACTGAGGGGGTATGTTCATCCACTGTCAAGATGTTGTTAGCTCAAACCAAAGATCCATTACGATACATACGACGATCAGCCTCCTCGATGGCATAGTGCCAGAAGCAGCTGTTCTAGCTGGCAATTGCTGCAACATAATCACAGGATCCTGTGTATTTTCTCTTGCGCCGTGCTCATGATCTCTGCAAACACCCTCCAAATCAATCCAGCTGGAATCGGACTCACCAAGCTCACTTACGGCAACCGCCCACTGTTGTTATACACCACAACTCCATCCGCAACCCCCCAATAATGCTGAATCCCCTCTTCAACCCCCAAACAATGCTGAACTGTATCGTTTACTGCCCCTTGGACTTGCCTTCATCGAACCTAGTCAGTGGATTCACAGTCATGAACCTTCCATGAAACTGATCCTGGATACCCAAAAGCAGTTCTGGGGCGATCACTCCCACATGTCAGTGAGAAACTCGTCAGCATGATGCTTGTTGCTTTCCATAACTGCCACGCTGTCGAAGTCATAACTGACAGAAACAAAGCTCCTTCGTCCAATTCTAAATCAACACTCTCAGCTTGTCCGTCAACCTGCACTTTTCCTTGGCTATATCCCTCTGTTGCTTTGTTTATACGTCTTGGACGTGTGTGTATACTGTGAACTTCTCTGCGTGACCGTTTGGAACTTTGGTTTGACAACATGGACAAAAGCCTTGAATAGGCAGGGAAAATCGTGAAAAACATTCGCGTTCTTCTGAAGCACAATACATGCAGCTCACAGAAAAGGGCTTCTCCCTCTAAACTGAAGGCGTTGCCTCTGTCCTCGATCAGCGAGTGGTCCTTATCTTCTGTCTGGACATATGGAGCGCATCTTCTCACATTTGGATTGGCTATGCTGTGTCACACAGTTGCTGCTCAGCCAATTCTGCTTTCAATCTTCGACAGGAAGAAGCCTGAGTAAGAATGCAGTTCTTGTGACTATCTTGTGGCGCAGTTAATCAATTTCATCTCCACCCTGTATGAAGATTTCCTCAAGGAAAGGCGGCAGTTCCTTCACGCACAGTTGATTTGTTCACAACTACTTAGGCAAGGACAACGTTGCTACAAGATAGTTACCCAACCGCTGTGGTTGCTTCTCTCTCTCTCTCTCTCTCTCTCTCTCTCTCTTTTGTATGTGTGTGTGTTTTGTAGACTGTCACCAACATTGAAAGAGTGCCACATGGGATGCTAAACACCTAAAAGCTACTAATGGACAACAAAGGCCACAAATGCTGGGTCTTTGTCAAATGCAAGCTTGGTTGAGTGGGAAATGCACATACACCCATCCACAAAAGCATACTCAACACTCCTAAATGACACTGATCCAGGGTAAGTGTGACTAGTGACAACATAGAGAAAGAGAGTCCAAAGTTGACAGCCACGATCCCTGCCACATACGCATGCATGTGTGTGATCCCACCTACCAGTGTCTGATCCCTCAAAGAATAAATATCAGCAGGCCCCCATTGACTGCCAGCATAACAATGTGCCAAGAATGACAGCAGTTGTCTGCCAATGCTTCATCTAGGGGTGTAGCTTTGCTGTCATCCTCTATTCCAGACTTGAGAATTAGAGCTAGACTTGTTTCCTATGTGACGCCTCCTTCACTTCCTCCCCTAACAACAAAGGACTTTGTCACTGCGCTGTCTTGGGGAAGGATCCATGGAGAGGAGATAACAGAAGAGAATCAGGCTCTCTCTCTTTTCCATCACAATCAAACAGCTTCAGCTTTCTCTAAAGAGCTTGGCAGGACGTCATCAGATAATGAAAGATAAGGGTGGCGAAGTTACCTGTGTCTGGACATCTGATACCTCCTGAGGCAAGAAGCGAAAGAAAGCCACACCATCCACATGTCAATTGGTTGCAAAAAACTTGCAAAACTACCTCTTCCTCTCAAAACATCAAGTACTCTCTGGGACTTGTCTCCTTCGTAAGCTAACCCAAATTGGGATAGCGGATTCGGAACCTTGGATGGGAGGACTGACAGTCACTGACTGACCCCGTTTGCAATCCTTTTACCCATTTCCTAGTCACATTCGTTGTAGCTCAGTCATTATGGGCTGCTCTTATGTACACAGAAAGAAAGAAAAAAACTGTCATAACCGCTAAACTCTTTAAATTCTGCTCTCAAAAAAGCACCTTAGTAGTTCAGTTTACGTCTGGTAGACTATCCCCCACACGTTTCTGCTCTCCTTTCAAGCTGCAACATAGTGCACACCCACATCTGGAGTGCATCCTCCTTTTGTTTCTTACCGCTGTTATTACTATGCAACACATATGACACGCCAGCGAACCACATACCCACCTTCAGTGCACATATTCCGCTGTTATTACTATGCAACACGTATGACGCGGCAGCGAACCACATACCCACCTTCAGTGCACATATTCTATGTTTATTCCACTGTCCTTTACTTCGCTGTTGATCTTCAATATCAACCCCCCTACTCGCTGGGTACCTAATGCACCTCTGCACAGTGCTGTAATCCGTCCTCTCATACTGCCTCGGTCTCTAACTCAAATGAAAACTCGTCAAGATGTTATTCGTTTGAGACATGATAATACATGATCGCAATACCCAGATAGCCATTAAGAATAAGCCAAACCCATCCAGAGATCACCGGGAGCTTCATGAATCTTCTATTGGCTTAATCCTTAGCAGGATAATGTGGTCCGTCAAGATACGGCTACGAGGTTCATTGTTGTATAAATAACCAGGCTGCAACCCAGGCAATTCCAAACAGCTCTCTCTGTGTGTGTG
>BFEA01000037.1:1730981-1780438 GCA_003427395.1 Chara braunii
GAAAATCCGAAATTTCGTTGTTGGAAATCCGGAATATCTTTTTCTCGAAAATTTCGATTTCCTGTTGCATTTCCCGTTATTTGGAAATTCAGAATATTTTTTTTCCGAAATTCGTTTTTTTCTGAAAACGGTACGGGAAATCCCTCTTGCAGTACCATTTTCCAAACTGCGAATACTCTCATCTGAGTAAATCCGAATACTTGTTATTTCTTTTCAGAATTTTTTTTCTTTTGGCAGTTCTATGATTTTCACTATCTGATAGTCATTGGCAGTCTGAAGTTCGAAATTGTTTTTTCTCATTGATACTTTCGCACTTCAAGGGAGGTTGGGAGACCTACTGAACTTGCAAAACTCGGGATTTTTTATTTTTTCGAAATTGTTTTGCAAAGTTCGAACTTTTCTTTTTTGATTAGTGGCTCCTTATCCGGACGCTATCTGCGCGATTATCCCACTCACCCCTCCCAACCTATGTTGTTGCCCCCTCTGGTCTTACCTTCTCTATCGGTCTCCGGGTACCCCCTGCGGCAGCGTTGGTGAGTTGCCACGTCATCAGGCCACGTCAGCAGACCACGTCAGTGGACCACGTCAGCAGGACACGTCAGCAGGCCACGTCAGCTGACAGCAGTGCCACATCAGCAGCAGGGAGTACCATGTCAGCAGGCTCCCAGCCTGGTCTATGCTTTTGCGCTCACAAACAGCTGTCATGGACCAGAAGTCCGGGGAAACAGACGAGGCCTATCAGGCCCGGATGTTGGCCTGGAGTACCGAAACCAAGAAACGAGCGGATGACGTAGCAACCGCAGCGAAGAAGAAGGCACAGGACGCCGAGAAGGCACGGCTGCTGGCAATTGAACAGCAGCACCAGCATGACGAGGCAGCAGCAAAGGCTGCCGATGAAGAACGGGTTCAACGTCGTGAGAAGATATTTAGCGGAGAGCAAGTGTTGCTCACAATGGCAGCGGATTGGCGGGCTGAGGCCGATAATGGCAAGATGGAAGATAGCGAAAACAAGATTGCTCTACTCCTCTCCCATCTCACGGACCTCCTGGCAACATGCATTACACAACAGGACGACATCCGCAGCCTCGACGACTCAAAGTCCACGGCCGCCTCCGGCAGCTGGAGCAGCGACCTGTCGCCGCCCCTGACGCCAGCTCTTCCAATACCTCCGATCGCCTCGAGGCATTGGAGATGGACGTCGGCTCCCTCAAGGACGGCGTGCAGTTACAGCAAACCGCAATGCAACAGTTGGAACAGCGGATCTGCACTGCCGCCAACCACTCGAGTTCAGAACCGCGCGAGACAGCTCCAAAGTTCAACGGGCAGGAGATCTTCTGCGACTCAACGAAGACAGATCCAATTCCATGGTTCCGCAAGTTCGAGCTCACGCTGCAGCTACACTACGTCAAAGAACACAAGCACCACGCGTACTTATACTCCCGCTCGGGGGGCGCGTGCCAAGCATGGTTGGACAATCTCTTGTCCAAGTACGCAGTGGTAGCTGCCGACTTGCATACCAAGATCAACTGGGATGATCTTAAGGTGCCGTGGCATAAACGGTTCCAAGTAGAGCCGTCGGAGATCAAGGCAATGGACAAGCTAATGGTCTTCGAACAAGGCACGCTGCCAAGTGTCGACTGGATTGTCGAGTACCAACGCTTGACATCCGTCCCAGACATCCAAATGGCCTTCAAAGCCATCCGCCACTATTTTATCTCAAGGTCGTGTCCGACATTGAGCAATGCCTTGACTCATGTCGAGGACACCCTGATGACAACGGCGGAACTCTTTGACAAGGCCGCGCAGATTATTATCATGAACAAGGAGGCTAAGAACCTGCATTCGTCTGCGGCAGGCCCGAGCAGAGATCAGCATCGGTCGAAAGTGGCCGTGGTCGCGGCGGCAACGCCGTTTGACCAAACTAGCGAGGTCGTGTTCGCCAATGAAGGGGACAGACTTGCAGCCGCCCGGGAAGGTGGCCGCTTCGGCAAAGGTCGAGGACGTGGCAAAACGAAGACAAACACCGCATCTAGCCCCGGGCCCGGCGCAGCAGTTCCAGCCCCATGGTCCCAATACGATCTCTCCGAGCAAGCATTCAAAGCACACACGAGATTCCACTATTGCCTATGGTGCAACAACGATCTCCATGAGACAGTGGCCTGCCCGTCGAAAGGCAAGGGCAAATCGAGAAACTGAGCACCGCCGGAGTGACTCGACGACACTCTCGACGCCTTCGGAACCGGTCGCTTCGCGGGTGACTGCCCTTCGTTCCGAGGCACATGCGGAAGTCGATAGTCCTCCTCTTCTTTATTCTTTTGAGGACTATGCTGCCCGGCTCGTTCCTACGCTGGGTACTCGAGCTCGAGGACAAGACGTGTGTGTGACATCTTCTCCGTCCGGCAGCGACGACTTATCGTTTTCAAGTGGTTCTTCACGGGATTCGACGCACGAGTTCAACATAGAGGTATTGAACCCGCTCACGTCCGGGGATTTCGCATGGCTTCCTCTCCCGACCACGGGCCGCTTGCCGGGACCGCAATGCGCAGCACTATGCGCTCATCTCCACACGTACTTATCCTTCTATGCACCACCAAATTTGCCGACAAATGACGAAGTCGCGGTGAGGGACATCCTTGCGTATGTTACCAAGGTGGCCCGCGAGTTTCACAATCAGCGGTACGATGACAACAACGCACCGCTCCTCTATGTTCGCATCCAAGTTGGGCAAGCGTCTTGCAGTGCTTTGCTGGATAGCGGCGCGTCTCGCAATTTTATGAGCCAAGCCTTCATGCAAAGGGTTGGCCTTGGTGCACAAGTTCGAAGGAAGGCAAACCCGACGGTGATCAAGTTGGCGGACGGAAGGACGCAGCAACTTATCGACCGCTACATCGAGGCCGTACCGGTGTATTTCGCACCTCATGCATGGGAACCGGTGACATTTGACATTTTGGACACGGACTTTGACATTTTTTTGGGAATGCCTTGGCTTGCAAGTGTGGATCACACGGTCAACTTCCACCGGAGGACTCTTACCGTTTGCGACGCCTTCGACGCCGAAGTGCCATAAAGTCATTCTGGGCTACTTGTGCTTACGAGCAGCCCGACGAAATCGGCCTATGTTTCCTACGGACCGTCGAGGTAGCCGACTCTTCACCCACGGACTTGTCTTCGGACCCCCGTGTGGTGCGGTTGCTTGACGAGTTCGCCGACATCTTCGAGTCACCTACCGGTGTGGTGCAGGATCGGCCAATCTCTCACGAGATCATTCTCGAGGTCGGTGTCGTGCCGCCGAAAGGTTGCATTTATCGCATGAGCGAGGAGGAGCTTATGGTCTTCTGCGCGCAACTCGATGATTTGTTGGACAAGGGCTGGATCCACCCTAGTAGCTCTCCATACGGAGCGCCAGTTCTCTTCGTACGGAAGAAGAAAAATGATCTACGATTGTGTATAGATTACCGCAAGCTCAACGCGCAAACCGTCAAGAATGCGGGACCTCTTCCTCGCATCAATGATCTTCTTGAGCGATTGGGCGGCGCAAAGTATTTTTCCAAGCTGGATTTAAAATCGGGATATCATCAAATCTCGATCCGACCGAACGATCGTTACAAATCCGCGTTCAAAACGCGGTATGGGCATTTTGAGTAGGTGGTCATGCCTTTTGACCTCACCAACGCCCCGGCGACCTTTCAAGCGGCAATGACCAACGAGTTTCGTGGAATATTGGACCGGTTCGTGCTGGTCTACTTAGACGATATTCTCGTCTATAGCCGGACATTAGAGGATCATCTTGGGCATCTTCGACGAGTGTTGGAGACGCTCCGCCGCGCCAAGTACAAGGCCAACCGTGACAAATGCGAATTTGTCTGGCAAGATCTGGAATACCTGGGCCATTTTGTCACACCGGAGGGCATCAGTCCGCTATCGGACAAGATTCAAGCCATCCAAGAGTGGCCGGAACCACGGAACGTCACAGATGTTCGTTCGTTCCTTGGCCTCGCCGGCTACTACCAGCGTTTCATCAAGGGCTACTAGAAGATCGCGGCCCACTTGACCAAGCTTCAATGCGAGGATTGACCGTTTGACTTCGGAAAGGATGCGCGGGAATCATTTTTAGCTCTCAAAGTCGCGCTATTATCTGCGGAGGTCTTGCGCATGTATGACCCGATTTTGCCTACGCGCGTCACTACGAATGCGTCCGGCTATGCCATTGGTGCCGTCGTCGAGCAACATGATGGCGTGGACTGGCACCCGGTCGAGTATTTCAGCAAGAAAGTGCCCGTCGTGCATTCCATTGACGATGCACGCAAGAAGGAGCTCCTCGCCTTCGTCCACGCGTTCAAGCGGTGGCGGCACTTCCTCCTTGGTCGAAGCCAATTCCGATGGGTAACGGACAACAATCCGTTGGTCTTTTACAATACCCAAGACACCGTCAACAACACCATCGCTCGATGGATGGCTTTCATCGACCAGTTCGACTTCTTTCCCGATCACATTCCGGGGAAGTCGAACCGTTTTGTGGATGCTCTTTCACGGCATCTGGGTCATTGTACTGCGGTCTACTCGACCTTCGAGATCGACAACGACCTGCGGGACAGCTTCATCCGCGACTACCAAGCCGACCCCGAGTTTCGCGACAAGTACGCGAATTGCTCCTCTCCTAATCCGGCGCCTTCTCACTACCGGATCCAAGAGGGGTACTTGCTTGTCCACACACGGGGGAAGGACCTTCTTTGCGTGTCGAGTGACCCTCGCTTGCATACACGGCTTCTTGGCGAGTTCGACGATGCTCCTGCCATCGAACACTTTGGAGTCAATCGCACGATTGGCCGACTTCACAAGCGATTTTGGTGGCCCGGCCTTCTCGGGGACGTCACTCGCTATTGCGAGTCATGCGAGGTTTGCCGACACTGCAAATCCCGCAACCATCGTCCGTACGACGAGTTACGACCATTACCGATCCCTTTGAGGCGAAGGGAAGCAATTGCCATGGACATTACCGGCCCGTTCCCCAAGCACAAGACCGGAGTGGATGGGATTCTCACGGTGGTCGACCGACTCCCCAAGTTCGCCATGTTTTTGCCTTGCCGCTATCATGCCAAGGCACCGGAGTTGGGCGAGGTTCTTTACGCCAGTTGGATTCGAACCAAGGGTTACCCCAAGGAAATTGTCTGCGACCGCGACACTCGGTTCATGTCCGATTTTTGGTTGGCGCTCATCAAACGATGGGGCTCATCTCTCAAGCCAAGTTCGGCTCGCCATCCCCAAACCGATGGCCAAACGGAGAGGGCGCATCAGACCGCACAGGTTCTCCTCGCACTCTCATCCGTCCCGACCAAAAGGATTGGGTTGAGCTGCTGCCGGATGTCGAGTTGGCATACAACTCGTCCATCGACCCGACTATCGTTATGTCACCCTTCGAGTTTGAGCACGGCTTGCCGGTCACTTCGCCGTTGGACACACTCATTCCACGAGCGGTCGAGAGCGACGACCATCTTCTATTCTTCCGACGGATGCAAGAGCTTCTTGTCAAGGCACACAACCAGATGGCTAAAAGACGCAACAACACATGAGCCAGCAGGCCAATCGCCAACATCTCCCTTACCCATTCCGCACCGGCGACCTCGTTTGGTTTTCCGCCGTGGAATTCAGCCTTGAACAAGATCTCTCTCGCAAGCTCCTCCCGAAATGGATGGGGCCCTGGCCGATCGTGGCATCCGCTGGGGATGCACCCGAGGGACCTTCCTTCACTATTCAGGTGCCCCCCCACTTGCCCGTCTTCCCGGTCTTTCATTGCTCCAAGTTGGCTCTTTACACGCCAACGAAACATGACGATTTTCCCGGGCGACGATCGCAAGACCCACCCTCTATGGATGGTTTTCAAGAGGTCGACGACATCATCTCCCAACGACGCTACGGCAACAGGCCAACCGAGTACTTGGTACATTTTGCATACTGCACACACCGAGCTGACCGTTGGTTGACCCGTGCGGAACTTCAAGCAACAACTCCAGACGTTCTCGCACGCTACGACGCAAGATGCAAGGCAAGCTGGTCTTTTCGGCTCCACGCCGCGCCCGCGTCCAGGTTCCACCTTCAGATCGTCAGCTTCGCCCTTGCCCCGGCTTGACTTCATAAGGAGGGGGGGGTGTTACATGCYGCGCCTGCACACGAGGGCCATTTTCCAGGMCCTGCGTCCCTCAGGYTGAAAGCCTGAAAACCAGGGCCTACAGGCCCCGTGTCCATTCAGCTCGAAAGCCTGAAAAACAGGGGCCTATAGACCCTGTGTCGTTTCAGACTAAAAATGGCAATAGCCTTTTTAGCCTGAAACGAAGGGCCATTTTCGGTCTGTTATCAGACCGACCTGCCCTGAAACTCAGGCACCAAACCAGGGTTTTAGGAACAGCCTATTTTTGGCCTATTCCCACGACAGCTGCAGCGCCAGGCCCTGGCTCAGTTCGGCATTGGCAAGAGCAGCCTCCTGGACTGCCCGCCCTGCAACTGCAGGCAGTCGGAGGCAGTCAAGAGGCAGGACGAGGTAGTAAGTAGGGACTTCCCATGCACTTCACGGGTAGGCAGGAGGCAGTCAGTAGTCTTCAGGATTCGGCAGCAGCACTCTGGAGGAGCGCTGCAGGAGTAGTCGTAGCGTTAGCAGTAGTCTTCAGCGTTGGGCGCTAGTAGCGTTAGTTGTAGTCTTTAGCGCTGGGCGCCATAGCTAGAGTAGTACTAGTAGAGAGAGAGAGAGAGAGATTGGGCGGAGGCCGGGGATACTTACCTGCAGCGCCGTTGCTCCAGCTTCGTCTTCGAGGTACCTGCAGCACAGTGCCATCTTCACAGGTTAGTACCTAACACATGAGAGAGAGAGTTCTTCTTCTTCCTCTTCTCAGTCCACCATCTCCTTCTCACCCTCTCGCTATCTGACTTCACTGCATCAGCAGACTACAAGAGAGAGAGAGAGAGAGAGAGAGAGAGAGAGAGAGAGAGCTTGGTGACATTTGGATCCAGACTCAACATTGGACTTCAGACATATTGAAGAGGGATTATTTGGGACTTGTACCGAGACTTGTGTTGACGACTTTCCCATCTCCCCCTTCCTCTTCTTCGTTTGATCCCCTCCTCTCCGTCTATGTATGTGTGGACCTGGCGCCTCTTCCTGTGTATAGCGCCAGGCCCCATCACACCTTATGATGAGCATGATGTATGTTTGGTCAGTGTTGAAACATTGAGTGGGCTAGTCCTTAGTATTCTAGCATTCTGCTTCGCTATCTTATACTACATGAAAGAGGTCAGTCCCGGTCAGGTCAAGACTTGTATCTAAAGTCTTCCATGCGCTATAAAGCACCATTTTGTATGTATCGGAATGCGCATTGCTTGTTGAGATTCCACTTGCACTGCATTGTCCATTTAGTCCTTTTTATCACATTGCGAATCCTCGGTTTATATGTACATCGCCCAACTAGGCATGTAACACCCCAGTACCCCGGGTTGAGATGTGGAGGGATTCCCGGCATCCTTTTGCAAGCTGATAATATATAATGCAATATTCCACGCTGCAATCAGACTCGCTATCATTCACACTTCTCATGCATATAAACAAGTTGCACAGCAAACCGGCGACGAGCGCCCACTTCAAACTCAGAGATATTGCAAACACGAACATTGTTCAAATACAACTCGCTCCAGAAGGCTATGGCGACTCAGCGCCTGTACACGTCTCTGTTCGTCACTCACTCGTCGCTGCTTAGTACACGCAGGATCACCCTGGATATCCGACACGCATACTTTGCACACTCACACACTCACACACTGAACTCTATCTACATTTATGGCGGCTATAGCCGCTGCTAACCTATCGCTATGGCTAAGCTCCTTCTCTCTCGCCCACTTCGTCTTCGGGCTCACTGCAGACCACCTCGCACAAGTCGCTGTGGCAGCGCTTCCGCATGGCTCACGCAGGAATGAATGAATGGCTGGGCACTGCCCTTTGATTTATACTTTTGCAGCTCGTTGGTCTGGCCCTTTCCCATGCCCGTAGTGCACACAGTCCCATGCGGTACCTGCTTGACTAGACTAGGACTGACTGGGACTGGGACTGCTGACTCAGCACGGGCAGACTCCACCACTTGCCCACTTGCCTCAGTCTAAATGTGGGCAACTTCGAAAGGCCATTGCTAGGACCTTCCGGAAGGCCGTGGACTTGGCCTTTCGCTACTGTAGCAGCTATGACCTTGACCTTTAAGGACTGTAGCAGCTACAACCTTGACTCTTCGGAAGCTCTACAGTTACGACTTCTAGAACTCCCTAAGACTTCTACTCGACAGGTCTACGGTTCGAACCCCTGCTACCTACGGACCCTACGGCAGTCTACCAACTGTTACAAATACACAGGTCACGGGTTCAACTCTCGGGGTCGACACAAATACNAATACACAGGTCACGGGTTCAACTCTCGGGGTCGACACAAATACTGTACACAGGTAAGGTGATGACTAGGGATCGAGCCCTGGGATCTGCATCGGCTACTGCAAACAGGTGAATACCGTTTCACTCCCGCCGGCCTAAATTCGAGGTCCTCAGAGAATAACTCAATCCAAGGTAGGACCTTTTCCCTTCTTATCTCTCTCATAGGCTCTAACTATGTCGGGAGCTGTTTCCAGAAGTTCTATTCTAGTAAACCAGCGGTCGTCTTCTGGCTCCTGGTAAGCAAATCGAACCTTATATTGTTTTTGTGGACGACCTCTACCTCCTGTTCTAAACACATCTTCACCTACGATGCCGTCGATGTCATACCTTCCGTCCATGTCTGGAGGGATCATGGATCGTCTAGATGGAAACTGCTGACTGGTGACACACGGAAGTAACTTTGATGCATGAAATACAGGGTAGGTGTGGAGGTGTGCTGGGATCTCTACTCTATAGGACGACCCATCCTCTCCGCCCTTAACTTCTAGAACTGGCCGCGGTCCTCTATACGCGGGCAGTAACTTCTGCGAGATGTTTTCCTCAGAAGCAAACTCTTTGGACTTGACTAAGTCGCCAACTTGGAACTGCGACGGGCAACGGTGCTTGTTGGCTTGTTCTATCATTCTATGCTGGGCCTTCCTGAGGTTCTCAACAATTGTAGCTAGCTCTCTCTCGTGCTGTACTGCAAAATCCCTGGTATCGGGCGGTAGCCTGTGAATCTGATCTCCATTAAGTCCCTCAAATGGTCTGCGCGGTCTAAAGGACTTGTGCAACTCATTGGGAGTGCGACAGGTGGACAAGTGCACGTTGTTATTGTACACACTGGCTACCTTGGGCAACATCTCGTCCCAATTGACTTGATTGGGTCTAATATACATGCACAGAACTTGCTGCAGGATCTTGTTCATCTGCTCAGTCTGACCGTTAGTCTCTGGATGGCGGCCAGACGACATCAACAACTGGGATCCATAGACTTTCATCAGTTCCTACCAGTTCTAGCTAGTGAAGCGGGTATCTCTATCACTAACAATAGATAATGGGACGCCATGCTCACTAACCCAAAAATCAAAGAACTTTTGAATTACTAACTCGGTACGTGCCTCTGCAGGCAAAGGAACAAAGAATGCCTCTGCAGGCAAAGGAACAAAGAATGCATACTTGCTAAATCTATCAACTGTGACCATGACTTGGCTCTTGCCGTGCCTACTCTTGACCTGGGTATCCATAAAATCAATGGACACCGAGTCTCCTGGCTGATCAGGAATAGGCAAGGATCTGAGAGGACCTGGAGGGGCAGGAGTAGTGGTCTTATTTCTTTGGCAAACTTTACAACTGCGGGCATACTTTATGCAGTCGTTCTTCATTCTTGGCCACGTATATGCATGCATCAGGTTGGCTAAAGTCTTTTGCCAACCGAAATGTTCCTTTGTGTCGTGGCATTCCCCCAAGATCAGACTGCGGATCTCCTCGCTGTTGGGAACGCACAGGCGGTCTACTACATTAGTTTTCTCAAACAACAGTCCCTCNATTCCCCCAAGATCAGACTGCGGATCTCCTCGCTGTTGGGAACGCACAGGCGGTCTACTACATTAGTTTTCTCAAACAACAGTCCCTCAGTAGTGCGGTAGTCTGGTTCGGTCTCTAGGCCTCCTTAACTCTCTTGAGGAGGTCGTTATAGATAGGGTCCTGCACATACGCCTGTCTAACTTTCTCCTGCAGGTCACTCCCTATGTCCAGATAGTGAACTATAGGTCCAAAGTAGTCCGATCTCCTACTTAGAGCATCCGCAACTACATTGTACTTGCCTTTAACAGGCTTGAGCTCGAAGTCGTATTGGTCTATCTCAGCGGCCCACCTAGTCAACTTAGGTGTCATTTTGGCTTGTCTCCACCCACCTCAGCGTCTCGTGGTCTGAATACACTTTGAAGTGCCTCCCAAGCAGGCAATGCTTCCAGTGTTCTAAAGCCTGCCCGAGAGCGTAGAGTTCCCTCTCGTACGTCGAGGTAGCGACCTTCTCTGAGGGCATCCTCGCTGACATGAACTCTACGGGTCTATAGCCATTGTCGTCGTCTTGCTGTAATACGGCGCGTATTCCATACTAACTCGCGTCCGTGGTGACGACAAATGGCAAAGACATATCTGCTACTTTGAGGAGAGGGTACTCTATCATTGCGCGCTTTTAGCGCAGACGTGCAGTGTTTATCCCACTGTCAGATTGCTTCTTTCTTTAGCACCCTGCGAAGGGGAGCGACGATAGTCGAGAAGTTCCTCACGAACTTAGTAGTTAGCCAGACCTAGGAACGACCGCAACTCAGTCAATGTGCGGGGCATTGACCAATCTCTAATCACCGCTATCTTACTGTCCTCAGGCTTAATGCCATCTCCGTCTAACACGTGGCCCAAGTACAAGACTTGTGTCTTGGCCCACTCACACTTCTTTGCGTTGATCTTGAAGTTAGCCTCTCTCAGCTTCTCCAAGACCTGCCTCAAATGACCCTGGTGCTCTTGGAGGGTCCTACTGAACACTAAGATGTCATCTAAATATACTACGACAAATCTATCTAACCACGACCTAAACAAATCATTCATACAACGCTGGAATGTAGCAGGCTCGTTGGTCACTCCAAAAGGCATCACTATAAACTCATAGTGCCCATACCTAGTTCGGAACGCAGTCTTGTACTGGTCGTCAGGATGGACTTCTATCTGATGGTACCCGGACTTCAAATCGATTTTCGAAAAATATTTGCACCCCTGCACCCGATCTAAAAGATCGTCTATCATGGGCAGTGGCTCAACGTTCTTTACTGTGATCGCATTCAAACCCCTATAGTCTATACACATACGCAACTCTCCTTCCTTGGGGACAAACAAAACTGGTGCTCCAAAAGGGGACGAACTGGGCCTAATCCAACCTTTCTCAAGGAGGTCATCCAACTGCTTGCGCAGCTCCCTAGGGGATATCATGTAAACTGTTCCCTTAGGAGTCCTACTGCCAGGCTCTATCTCTATTTTGTGTTGGATCGGCCTCCTGTTGGCGGCTCTGACAAATCTTTAAACTCTTCGAGCAGCTTGGCAATAGCTGGGTCTATGGGCTCCTCTGCTTTAGGCTCAGTGATAGGTCTAATGTAAGCTACAAAGACCTGGTCCTCTAGTTGCTCCTTTCTCACTAGTCGCGCGAACGCGGGAGCACTGAGACAGTATTTGTGCCAGTGAGTTATCTACTCTCGACACGTGGAACAGACGGGTTGTCTTAACCTCGCCTGATGGACTAGGGAGCCTACACTCATGTTCTCTCAAATGAAGTGTGGCCCCTGCTGCCTCTCTCCAGTCCATACCTAGGACTATATCGAAAGGAAGGTCATCCTGTACGAGGAGAGTCGGGGAATGGAGAACTTTCTCCACCTTCCCATCTTTCTCTAGGCGGAAATACGTCTGGACTCCCTCTACGTAGTCCTCAACACGCATAGTGCGGTTGTCTGCGAGGACACTAACTATGGGGTCTTTGAACTTCTGGACTTTCAACCCTAGCCTCAACTTCTTCAACGCTTTGCAGCTAATATAACTACGAGTAGCCCCTGAATCTATAAGGGTCCCCACTCTACTTCTAAAAACTTCTACATCAACTAACACTAGTTGCCCTTTACTATCTTCCTTCATTTTGGCCCAGGCTGGCATCCTCTCCTTCAACTCTTTTGCCACGCCCGTGAGGGAAGTGCCTAGAGAGACGCTAACACAAGCAGTCTCTGGACAGCTAACTAGGCACGGGCCTGCAACCTCTGCCGAAGGCTCATGTGGTGTGGGAGTTTCCTGTACATGCACGCTCACTTCCCCACATTGCCTAGTAGTAAGGGCAGTTACAACTCCTACCGGCGGCTGCCTTTTGACTCCTGGGCAGCCCATCGGGCCTGTCTATACTTAGGACAATATTTAATAATATGGGCAGGGTCACCACAGTAAATGCACTGCCCCTGCTCCATACGCTGCAGCCACACTCTCTAGTCCAGGCCCAGATCTTCCCAAGGCCGGCCTTGTGGCCAACCTGGGTGCCAACCTCCTCTCCTTTGAGGTGATCCTCCACCTCGTCGCTGCGAGACCGACTGGGACCTTGACGATTTGGCGGGGGACCTTCACCCCTACCTCCCTCTTGGCGGCTCCTTCGACCGCCAACCCCCTGTGCACCCGGTCCTCGACCTCCCGTGGCCTGACCCCTTTGGCCCTGGCCTCCTCCTCTACTTTGCAGCCTCCCTCCAGCCGCGACAGCAGCATAGGTCCTCCCCTGGCCTACACTACTGTCCACCTCCTCAAGCCCCCACTCAATATGACTGTAGGGGACCTCGTCTGTACCACCTTCATCTAACGTAAGGATCAAATGATCCTTGGCCCTAACTTGGCCAGAGATGGTACGACCTTCCCACTTTTTGCCCTTATCTAAGTCTTTATGCCAAAAAGTGGAAACTGGCAATAGACTTGGCCTCGAACAGGACCACTTCTCTACTTAACGCATCGTACGTTATGTTGGCCTGTTGGGTCTTGTCAAAGAAATGCCCTCGCAAGGGCTCTGGCATGGCACGATAAAATAATTGGACCAACTGGGTCTTAGTGACCCCGTGGTCTGGGACGGCTACCAAGTCGTCCATGACAGCTTAGTGCTTGCGCACTCCTCCACTGTCGCGAGTGGATGGTTTGGAGCTTGTTAGAGGCCCTGACACCCCTCGTGACGTCAGCAAACCTCTCGCGTAGGAGTCGAAGGAGAGTGGAAAGAGGGGTAAGCCTAGAATACGCAATCATGTTATGCTCGCAATCAGCACCGCGCGCAAGGGACCTGGCGAAGCTGGCTGCTTCGTCCTTCAATGCATGGAAGGCTACGAGGACTTGCTCCTCGGGGGCGATATGTTGCAAATACACGTATGTATTGATACTGGTCTTCTTGTTATCAAAGCTATCGTCCTTCTTCCCGCTATAAGCGTCAGGGAATTCGAGCTTTACAGACTCTTTGCGGGGACGCGCCCTGGCCTCTGCTGTGGCAACTACTTTGGCGCCTTCAATGGCGCCTGCGCATATCTTCTCTTCGCCTTCCTTCAAGTTTTTGACTTCAGTCCGGATGTGGGTTACCACGTCGCGCGCAAACTCTCTGAAACTGGACCGGATGGCATGAAAGGTCACATCTTGACCCTTGTTGGCCTGATGCTCCTCAAGCTAGGCCTCACTCAGAACCTCCAGGTACCCCAAAATCTTATCTAACTTTGCAGGGTTTTCTACCTGTGCCTGCACCTCCTGTCTACATGCCCGGACTTTCTCCACCTCTCTAGCCATCCGGTTGGCTTTCTCCCTCCTCCTCTTCTTCTCCCTCATCATACGCAACTTCCACTCCAACTTTTCATCTTCTGCTGTCTGACGTTCCAGGGGGTCCTCCATCGCTTCCAATTCCCTGGCGAATGCTTCTCTCTCCTCCTGGGGCACATACAGCAGTGCCTCTTCGTCTTCTGCCAACGATAAGTTAGCCACCCACTCGCTAATCTTTTTCTCCATCCATGCGTCCTCTCCCTTCGTGCCACTTGTCTCTCCTTTATCTCCCCCACGCCTCCTTTCAAGGGGTTCTTCTTCTACGTCCTCCTCTGCTGCTGCTTCTTCTTCGGCAGCCTTCCTCTTCTCTTCCTCTTCCTGTTCTAATCTCCTCATCTCTTCCTCCAACTTCTTCTTCTTCGCCGCCTGCTCCTCTACGATTGCTTTTAACTTCGCCTGCTTAAGGAGCTCTTTCTTCTCCTTCATCTCCTTTCTTTCTTCTAAAATGGCGGCGGCACGCTCCTCTTGACCCTGCGTGTAGGGGGTGGTACTCTTTCCACTACGGGTATCAACCATGGTGTCTGGTGCACAACCAAACAACGGTTTCACTCCTCACCATTTAGACTCTACCCCCTGACTGACAAACCTACTGACTCGATCGAAGGACTTATAGAATCCGGACAGGAGTTGACAGTCAACTAGGGTCTCTAGCCTGGACCTACTCTAAGGTTGTCACTACAGGACCTATTGCTGATCGGGAGGCATTTAAGGAGATCCCCCGTAACTCCTCAGGAATTATTTAACGTCGCAGACAGGACGACGCGATCAGCAGGTCCTCTCAAGACTTAGACGGCCTGTTGTGCAGCCCACAACTCGGATTTTGGGCCTACCGTGTCACACCGAGCAGCCCACCGGTCAATACCGGTCCTTGGGAGGGTTCGTGTCCTCCGGGATAGTCGAGTCGTCAGACACAGTCTTTAGCCCCACTCAGCCCGTGTGGGTTTGGTCAACAAGGCCCTCTCCTTCATCCACAGAGTTCCTATCACCTGGACAGAAGAGACTCAATGCAAAAAGAAGAGACAAACAAACTTGACTCAACAAGTACCACAAGGTGTGTGCACATTCA
The DNA here is from genome assembly GCA_003427395.1 of Chara braunii. Classification (NCBI taxonomy): domain Eukaryota; kingdom Viridiplantae; phylum Streptophyta; class Charophyceae; order Charales; family Characeae; genus Chara; species Chara braunii. The sequence goes on from BFEA01000037.1 coordinate 1,745,854, forward strand.
TAGGGCGAGGGAGGACGAGGGAATAGGCTGAAGGCTTGGCGAGATTATACCGGCTCCAGCTTGGTCAAAGTTGTGGTCAACGGTCTTGGTCAACACTGCAGTCAACCCCCGATCAACTCTCGGTCGACTCCGGTCAACGTCCGATCAACTCCGATCAACGCCCGGTCAACTCCTCTGGTCAGCTCCGGCTATGGCGGCCGCCTCCTCCTTCGTCCCCACCCTTCTCCTTCCTTCTCTCTACCTCGCCTCCTCCTTCTTCACCCCGGCTATCTTCTCTCTCTCTCTTTTTTTTTTTTTTTTTTGTTCGTCTCTCCCTTCACCTTCTCGGCTATGGCTTCCTTCACCCTTCTCGGTCTCCCCCTTTGTCCTCTCTTCCACCCCCTTCGTCACTCTGTGGTCGAGCTCCGCGGCTATGGACGCCTCCTTCATAGTTGGACTGCACGGCGCACTTCACAGGTACGTGACAACCAAACTTGTATCGCTCATCTCTCTCTCCCTCTCCCTCTCTCTCTCTCTCTCGCCGTAGCGATATCTTCAATGCAAGTACGTGGTAAGCCAAACTTGTATCACTCAACCTCTCTCTCTCTCTCTCTCTCTCTCTCTCTCTCTATTTATCTATCTATCTATCTATCTATCTATCTATCTATCTTTGTCGTGGTCTTCTTTGCAGGTGCGTGCGGCGGCTTCTTCAACCTCCGGGTCCGCTATGGCGGACTTCTTCTCCGATGGCCACTTCGACTATGGCGCGTAGCTCTCCCTGCGGCACACGACGGATGCGCGTGGGATAGCGGGTACCAGCTCCGATACCAATGCAATCAGACTCCTTATCATTCACACTTCTCATGCATATAAACAAGTTGCGCAGCAAACTGGCAACGAGCACCCACTTCAAACTCAGAGATATGGCAAACAAGAACACTGTTCAAATACAACTCGCTCCAGAAGGCTATGGCGACTCAGCGGTTGTACACATCTTTGTTCGTCACTCACTCGCCGCTGCTTAGTACACATAGGATCACCCTGCATATCCCACACGCATACTCTGCACACTCACACGCTCACACACTGAACTTAACAAATTTTGATGAAAAAATAAAAATTACAATTTATGGCTACACAAATCGTTGAAGATACTATTAAATCGAAAGGTAGACGCGCAGAGATGTGGGTGACATTTTAAAACCTTTAAATTCCGAATATGACAAAGTTGCTCCTGGTTGGGGGACTACTGTTTTAATGGGGATTTTTATGGCTCTTTTTGCAGTATTTTTGGTGATTATTTTAGAGATTTATAATGCATCAGTATTGTTAGATGGTATCTCGGTTAGTTGGGCTAGTTTAGTTTAGCAATCTTGAAATAAGAAGTGGGATTGGCTATGGCCGCTGCTAACCTGTCGCTATGGCTAAGCTCCTTCTCTCTCGCTCACTTCGTCCTCGGGCTCACTGCAGACCACCTCGCACAAGTCGCCGTGGCAGCGTGGCTCACTCAGGAATGAATGAATGGCTGGGTGCTGCCCTTTGATTTATACTTCTGCAGCTCATTGGTCTGGCCCTTTCCCATGCCCGTAGTGCACACAGTCCCATGCGGTACTTGCTTGACTGGACTAGGACTGACTGGGACTGGGACTGGGACTGCTGACTCAGCACGGCTAGACTCCACCACTTGCCCTACAACCTTGACCTTTCAGGACTGTAGCAGCTACGACCTTGACTCTTCGGAAGCTCTACAGTTACGACTTCTAGAACTCCCTAAGACTTCTACTCGACAGGTCTACAGTTCGAACCCCTGCTACCTACGGACCCTACGGCAGTCTACCAACTGTTACAAATACACAGGTCACGGGTTCAACTCTCGGGGTCGACACAAATACNAATACACAGGTCACGGGTTCAACTCTCGGGGTCGACACAAATACTGTACACAGGTAAGGTGATGACTAGGGATCGAGCCCTGGGATCTGCATCGGTTACTGCAAACAGGTGAATATCGTTTCAACGCCATATGTCTCGTAGATTGTCTGAGGGCCTTACCTGGCCACACTCAGACCCAGGCCGAAGGGGGGAAAAAGAACCCCACGTAAAAATGCAGGGCCTGAACGTGAGCCGCCGGTCAGACGCACACACTTGTTTGCATGCAGGTACCCAGATAGCATCAGGACCAAGGGGAAAATCTGCAATTGTACAATCCAGGCCCTCGGCTGTGAGTCAATCTGCACGACTGTGGAAGGGGGACCTGAGGCCAGACAACCTCGCCAAATACTACATAAGGCTGGGTCTCCGGGTAGTCAACATTCAGTCTAGCTATGCTGCTTCGACGCTAGCTCGACTCTGACTGGACGTTGGCATTGACGCTGGCTCGGTGCTGGCGAGATGCTGGCTTGACGCTGGCTGTGCGCAGGCATTGTGGACAACGACGCGGGAATGTGGCAGAATGCTGGCGCTTCTGTTTTGTGCGCCAGGCATTGCTAATGTGGCGCATGCCACTTGTCTACATTGCTGATGTGGCGCATGCCACTGGTCTACATTGTTGATGTGGCGCATGCCACTTATCTACATTGCTGATGTGGCGCTGCCACCTGTCTACATTGTGTTGCTGATGTGGTGCTACCACCTGTCTTCATTGATGATGTGGCGCATGCCACCTGTCTCTACATCTGACGTGGCATTGGCCACGCTGTTTACATGAGGACTGGTTGCGACAAGGAGGAAGATCGGGATCTGTGGATGATTGGGATCGGGTACTCACCTGAGGTTGACGTCGTTACAGTAATCTGCTGCTGTCTTCATGCTCTTCAAGAGACAAGAGTGCCACGTGGCACTTCTGGGTGATCAGGACTTATCATACTTGTTATCGTATACTGGTTGATGATGTGGAGGCAAGAGGAAGCCCGGAGAAGAAGTGGGGTTTGATTGTATTACTCTTGTGTGATCATTGTTTATCTCTTCCACCTTCTCCTCACCCTATTCCCCCTCCACTCTCTTCATCTAATGGTAACGAGATACTGTTTCAGATATCACTTCATGTTAACTGGAGACTTTGTGCAGATCTGAGACTACTTGTGCTTTGGCGTCTGATGAGTATCTGCCAGACTGGGTTCATTACAATTTGGTATCGGAGCATACTTCTTCATCGCAATCTGCTGTCAGGTGCTGACATGGCACCCAGGTAAGTGGGAGGTGTCGCACGTGTAGGACGAAACACGTTTAACGTGCGAGGTCGATACCGCAAGTCTAAACATGTAGTACGGCACGTGCGCGCAACCTCCCTTGAATATGATGACGTGGCTACACTGAAGACTTCGAGATGCCGGCAAGAGCTTCGTTGGCAACAGGCTGATGTGGTGCTGGTCCAGAGAGAAAGAAGTGTGAAATCGGGACCGCTGATGTGGCGCACTGCCTACGGCATGGCGTGGAATGCTGATGTGGCATTTTGGCAGGGCATGGTCTGACGTCGCACGTACCTGTGTTGTGATAGCCTGCTTATGAAGCGCTGACGTGTTGTAGACATGCATTGTTGACGTGGCATCCCCCCCTCGTAGACCTTTTAGGTCCTTGACGCCGACGTGGCAGACTCCATAGAGCTGCTGCGTTGGCATGCCAGGGGTGACACGTGGCATGCATAACACGCTGCTGTGGAATAACTGTTGAGTGTGCACTTGTGTGCTGGCAGACGGTACGGCTTCACGATTTGCTGTAGCCTTGTGACTGGTTGCATTGTTTCTGCAGATGGTACAGCCGTAGAGGAAGGAAGCTAACCATTGATTGTGTTGTTGTGTTGGCTGACCTACTCAATTGTTGGTTGTTCTGTGTTTGCTGTGCATACTCACAAGAGTGTTGTTGTCTTGATCACACTGGTCGTGGCTGCGGTACCTGTACACTTGTTGTAGGACGTCATCATACCTAGAACAGGCCGCAAAAAAGAAATTAATTGAGAATTTGTTTCTTCCTGTCTGCCGTGATTATTTCTTGCTGTAGGAATTGCGTGTGCCGTGGAATTTATTTTTGTCTTCTGTAATTATTTATTGTGCGGCGAATACACATTTCGAAAATGAGTTACCTTTGGAATTCCCTGCACCTCTCTGTCTTGACTCGATTTATTCCTTACTTCTTCTTCCCCGTCACCATGACCTTCTTCGCTGACGAGGAAGGTGGTGACCCGAAAACCCGTAGTCAAATTGAAACCAAATTTAAATGGCAAGAGATGTTGGGCCTTTTGCAGCAGTTGATGTCTGATCTACATTCTGCTGGTGCCATGCCGAGCAGCAAGTTCGCTGTCAGTTCGATCTGCGTGCAGCAGAAAACGAACTAAAGGAGGCAGAGACTTTTGTTCAGTTGTTGGAATCCTGCACCCATGTACAGAAGATCATTATTCAGAGCCGACAGGCTCTGGATAAAGTTGTACTTGGTCAACTGTGAGAAATAACCAAAGGGAACAAAAAGGAAGAAGCAAGAGAAACAAGGAAGGAAAAGAAAGAAGTTGAATTGTCCGAAGAAATCATGTTGGGAAACATCAGACAGTTGGAGGATGCATTGGCTGAAGAAAGGAAGATTGAGGAAAACAGGAGGATAAGAGTAGACAGAGAACAACAAGATAGGAAAGTGGGTGAAATCAAACAGCGATTTCATTTTGAAGGAACCGAAATGGATCTTTCATCCGTCCTTCATAATCTGATGGCCTACCTCGCTCACCTTGAGTTAAAGATTGACAACAACACCACGGCCCTTGAAACTATCTCTAGAATGATCGAAGGAAAGGGTAAGATGTCAGTTGAGAAGGAGGCTAGGGAAAAAGAAAACCCCCAGGAAAAGTTAATGAAGGATGCAATGAAGGAAGCTAAGTACTGCCGGAGAAATCCAAGATACCGACAGAAAAGCAAGACATGGTTGGTAGGGGGGAAGGTTGCTGAGTTGCGGAATGATCGTATCTGTTGGAAGGAGTGGCACAACTCCGCTTCAAGAAGGAATCTGGAACAGCAAAGCACGGAATCAGGGCATGGAACCCTCGAGCCAGAATCTAATTAAGACAGTTCTGCTTTCGGGTCACTACTTTTGATGTACAACCGTGGGGACCAGGATGCAGGCTAGTAATGAAGGCGAGCAAGGGAGGTTAGGGCCAAAGCAAAGGGTTTTGGAGCAATGAGGAGGCGGTCCTTGAATGGAAATTGTTTATTGGGGAGCGGTTAAGAATGACGAGGGTTTAGGGTTTAGGGTTTAGGGTTTAGTGATTGCTCAGGTAAAAGGAAAAGCAGGTGGAATGGGAAGGGCTCGGGTTCATGATCACAATAGTGGGAATCTTTCTAGGATTCAGCGATGGAATTTGGCAGACCTAATTGTCCGGTCTGAGAGAAAAGAGAGAGGATGGGCAAGCTGGCAGTCAATCCTCCATTGAGGTGGAGCAATCAATGTTGTCCAGGGGTCCTTCGGCCAGACGGAAGGAAGCGTGAGTGAGTCCCAACGATGTAATTTTTGACTTGCCGGTGGAATAGGAACCGGACTGATGCTCCCCAGAATAGAATGGAGCCGGGACCATAAGGCCCTGAAAAAAAAAAAGAAAAAAAGAAAGAAGAACCCGCCAAGAAGGAAGAACAGGTTGTGGAGGTAGAAAAGTCGAAGAGAAAGGAAAATGTGAAAATGAAGTTGCCGTTCACCTAGAACAACAAGAAAGATGAAAACTTATTGTTGTGGATCGCAGAGATCCAGATCTACTGCGGGACCGCACCTGTTGAGTCGAAAAGTCAGGTCGCTCTCTCCACGTCGTATCCAGGAGGAGTGGCCAAGGAATGGGTATTGTCCTTCGGAAACATCGGTGAGTGGGCCAAGACACTTACTCTCAAACAATTTCTCCAAAAGATTAAGGAGAGGTTTCTTGATGAGACAACGACCGATAAGGCCTTTGCTGAGCTCACCACAATAGGTCAGAAGCATTGGACTTTCGTTGATGCATTGTCCTACGAGGTTGATCGTCTTCTGCAGGTACCTGGACTGAATTTGCAAGACAACCAGGTCTTGTATATTTACTCACGAGCTTTACTCGAGTCAATTCGCGGACAGCTCGTGGTTGAGGCTGTCTGGTATAAGTACAACTATTGGCAGTTTTGCGATCTCACTCTCCAACGAGAGCAGATGACCGCACAAGTGAAGGGTTCCTATTCTTCGGTAGTGAAATCTGGACCGGTCGGTGGGTATGGCAAGTGGGTCCTTTGGCGGCAAAAGCGTCAGGATCACATGCTTGTCGTGTTCGATGACGAGACGATAGAAAATTTACCCCTCGATGAGTCCGAGGGAGGGCTAGCTAATGGCAGCAGTGAGTCTGGGAAGGGTGACGTCACTGCCTAATGGCCAACAAGGGAGGCCAGTGTCAATGGAAGAAGAAGAGGCCACGCTCGTTTCCTGAGCATCCCGACATCGCGTTCGGAAAGCCATGGGAAAAGATGAACATGACACGAGAGGACTAGCAGTCCAAAATGAACAATCGCCAATGCCTCAAGTGCGGAACCGTGGGTAATGTGATAGCCCGGTGCCCACTTATCCGGAACCAAAAAGCAAGCAGCCAGTAGGAGTAGCATCTGCTCCTACTGAGCCAAAGGGTTTAGACCAAAGTAAAGGTAAGGCGCCTACAACCCCTTCTAACCCCTCGACTCTCAAGACAGAGGAAGACTCTTCTTCAACCCATCGTCCAGAGCACCCTGACACTGTTCTTTGCTCTGTCTCAATGGATGATTCCCTTGACGAACTCGACAATGAGCTCATAGCACTTCTGAGTTCGTAGGCTAAGAAAGAGAAGACTAAGGGTGATCATCGCGGATATTAAGATTGCTCACACGCGAGTAGGTGCACTGTTAGATCCAAGATCGAAGCGGTCTTACATCTTGGAAAAGGCAATTCGCAAATTGCATTTGGTAATGAAGGTAAAATATTTACCTTAACCTATCACGTCTATGCTGGCTGACAAAAGCATAATTACTGTCTCTCAATACGTTAATCGTGTTAAGTGTCATTTCAGGACTACGAAAGGAAAAATCATTCTACACGAGATATTCTGAGGCATAAGGCCCCAACGAGCCTCTTTTTGGCCCCGTGAGCAGCACTGTCGTCCGCCCTAAGTGAAGGCGGGCCCGACCAAGAGGCCTATTTTTCGGCCACCACACAACTGGGGAAATTCAAGCAATTGCGTAGCACTAGTTGGTTGAGAGCGTCCAGGCCCTGGCTGCCTTTTTGTACACAACCGAGGCAGGCCTTGGGCAAGATACACAACATGGCCCAAACACAGGCTGCGGGCAGTTGGGCACAGGCAACCGTCACAGGCCCTGGGCCTGATCCGTTTGGACCAGGGCTCAGCCTCTCGGGGCCCTCCCAGAAGCTTCTAGGCAGGGGACTCAGACCAGGCAGGCCACAGGCAGCAAGCAGGCCACTTCGATTTAGGAAAGTGCCTACCCTCGCATTCGACATTCATGCACTGGCTGCATGCTGCGCAAGCGCTGCTGCGCTAATCGCTGGCCAGGCCCACGCGCTCACGGGCAAGCTGGATGAGCAGGCAGCCATAGCCGAGCTGCGCTGCACTATGCTGAATGGGGCGCATGGTGGTCCTTGGGTGCATGTGGCATTTGTGAGTGGTCCGAGGATCGAGGTTGTGAGTGATACGAGTGACATACCTGGTGCTTGAGGCGAACGACATTGGGCGAGATCTGCTCGTACTTCGGGGAGTTGTTGATGTCACTAGCTGCATTGTAGATAGGCTAAATATGATCTTCCATTTGTAGTTTGGGTGCAAAGCGTTAAATAGGAAGTCGACATTGGTTCTTTGTTGATGATGATGAGACTATTCCAACACTACCACTTATGAGCCTTTGTTGTGCTCTTATTTGGTGGAACTCGTGTTGCAATTATGCTTTTGGTTCGAGGTCACGACTCTCTGGTTACATGTGTATGATGCTGCTTGGTTTCTGGAGTTGGCTATCACTCATTTTCCTTGCAATTTGGTATCGGAGTTGTGGTACGTTGCGCTAATCTAGTGCTTGTCTTCTGCCTATGTGGTACATGCACGTGGTTTGCTGGGCAAGCGGTCGTGGGAGGTGTGTAGTGAGGAGGGCGAAGGCAAGCAGGCGAGCCAGGTGGAGAGGGGATCGCCAGGAAGGCTATGAGATGATATGGGTGTTCGCAGTGGGATGAGAACTATCTGATGTGCGATTGATGCTGAGGTGGAACGGCGGTGTAATGGTGGTTGTGTAGGAGTGATTGGTTATTATAATTGATATCATGTTATTTGGTGAGAATATCTGTGGTTGGGGGAAGCTATTTTGAGGTATGTTGCTTATTGACCCTTTTCAACACTTCTTACCGTGGGGATGTGTGTTCTATCTTGAGAGTCCTCTAATGTGACGAGTCGCGTGCGCTCAACCTTGAGAGTTGGCATTGTTCACGTGGAGCATCTGGAAGGGAGGGCGGAGCTATCTGAAGGGCCCTAGACAAAGCACTGGGTCACGGTCCCATGCCAACCCACCGAGAGTAGAGCATGCATGCTTTGCTGCTTTGTCCTTTGTCTGCTCGCTGCGCTGATAGATGGGTTATGAGGGGCAGGCCAGACCTACAGGAGAGACGAGTATCGGGCGTCTATAAATAAGCACCGACGGGGTACCTTCCATTGGCTGTGATCGTCGTCGTGTCTTCGACGTTAAATAATCCTTGAGGACTTCGTTGGCCATCCTTAAATGCCTCTTCATCAGCCAATCGGTCGATGTAAGGCTCGCTACACGCAAGCGTAAACATTGTGCAGGGCTGGCCAACTCAGCATACACTCGGGGCACAAGGGTGGGTTGTGTGCACAACACGCACACTATCTGGATCGCTCAGGAACGCTGACATCAAGTGACATTCAGGAAGAATTGAGGGGAGGGTAGATTCCAGGTGATAGGTTCGGGACCATTTCCATTCTGTCAACAACCCAATAAATGATTCTATTTTATTTTGACTAGTTAGATGTTACAACCATTGACATCTGACAGACAGCATAGGTAACACAGTTTCTCCTCATCTGCTTTCTGTTTGCGGACTAGTAAAAAAAAAATAGCTTCGTTTGTAGGAATCTGAATTTACCTGTTGGACCCAACTGTGTATACTCTGACATAGCCACCAATTAATTATTTATTTATTTTAAATTGGTCTGTACACTATGTTGCGATAAGCAACTAGTGTTCTAGTGCAGATCGTGTACAATGCTGTAGCTTATGAGTGACAGGGAAAACACTAGCGAGGATGATAGGATATTGCAATGAGCAAGGCGCCCAATAGCCCACATGGCATTAGGACCCGAGGGTGACAGACTCAGGTTCCGCCAGCTTAGGGAGAGACAGCAGCAGGAGCGGAGAGCTAGGGCCACAGAGGCAAGCAGGGTATTCGCAAGCGAAGCTGCTACTTCAACAGCCATGGCCACAGTTGCGAAGCAACGCTCCCAGGCCAGTAGTTCAGGGACTGTAGGGGCGACGATTGCACAGACCCTGAGTCAGTCCGTTGGCGTCATGGCAAACCAACAGTTATTGTCGACCCCTGAGGAGGTCGCCATACAATGAGCAGTTGTTCGCGAGGCACAACTACAGCAGGCTTTAGGGGAGATAAAGGTGGAGGCAAAGAAAATGATTGGAAGAAGAGCAAGGATGCAACGGAGACAAACGGATGTTAGCGAGTTAAAGGAGATGGATTTGACAAATATGGATGACGATGTGAGGACCCAGCGGGCAGTCGTGCTAGATGTAGTAGAAATGCAGGACCACCAAACGACTCTCTTACAGGACATTCAGAGGAGCCTGGCCATGCTGGTTGGGCGAGTTCAAACAACACCATCACCATCAGGGCCTGGTGCCTCGCCTGTGGTACAACCTCCTCCTTTCGTCCCACCGGTGACTGAAGTATCCCCATTTGTAGTCACTCCAGCATCGGTACAGGCCGCTTCCTAAGTATGCCTTTGACAGGCGGGTTCTCAGCAGGTATTAGTGTACAAATTCCTATACAGATAGTGTATTCCCAACCTCCGTTACAGACTGCTGTAACTGGGCAGCCTGCTGTCTCGCAGTCAACACAGTCGCAGCGCACACAGCCTCAGCAGCAGCTAGTGCAGCAGCCTACGCCCCAGAATTGGGTCAATTACGTTTATTAGAAGTAGATAATCGAGTGGTTGTACCAGCCAAAACTCATTTACGTATGACTATAACATTTGTTGATGTACTTCACAGTTGGGCAGTACCTTCCTTAGGTGTCAAATGTGATGTCGTACTTGGTCGTTTAAATCAGACTTCCATCTTTATCAAACAAGATCCGTTCATGTATGTTAATTTACGGATAATGAATTTAGTATTGAAAATAATTATCGAGGAAGCTCGAATTCATTTTTTGTGGATTTTTATTTGTTTTGTTTTCACTTTATTGACTTGTTATTGTTTCTCAGAAGAATTTGTTTTTTTTATTAGCTAAACCTTGTCTTGTTCTACGCATAGGAAAACCATCATTTATTTGCACACAAATGACTGAAGCTTTGAAAACATGTATGCAAATTTCCCTATGCTTCACCCTTTTTTTTTGTTTTCCTTTTTTCAATTATCAAATTTGTTGTTCCTACGGGTTAACGATTCAAGTCGGATAGTGAGCATACTCGCTTGGTGAAAATGGTAAACACGACAGACTAAAACACTTCGTCGGTTCGTCGGTTCGAGCGAGTCGGGACCACGGCGAATATAACTTAATAGGTTAAAGTGTCAGATTGTGAATTTGAAAACACGGGTTCAACTCCCATTATTCCCCTCTTGCATCTGAACTCTGGCGAGCCTAAATCTAGCCAAAGCTGGCGTCAAGACAATTATTCATTGACTGAAGTCAATGAATCTAAGTTAATTGATTCAAACAACCACATAAAGAGTGAGTTGGGTACAACATATAAACAAAAAATTGTTGAGATATAGAAACTTTTTCTGAAGTAGTACTTTTTATATCCATGTTGATTAACCAAAAGTATAATGATATTGACCATATAATAAGACAAGATTCTTTTGAGATTCTAAATAGGATACAGTTTTAACAAGTACGTCAACAACCAATTTGTCTCGTAAATCGGACCAATGTAAAACAATTATTTTAGGATCTCTTCTGGGAGATGGTTCACTCAAAATATTCAATAAGAATGCAAGATTCTTTATTCGACATAGCCAAATTTAAGAAGAATATTTTTTATGGAAGGCTAGTGCACTGCAAGAAATACCATCTTCGGCACCTTCTGAAAAAAATGGTTATAGTCAAAATACAAAATTGTTATTTCAAAGTCGTGCTCTCCCTCAACTAATAGAAATTCATAAAACAACACATGACAAAAATAAATTAGTTATTCGACGTCGATGGTTGAATCATCTTACACCATTGTCATTAGCTATCTCTTGGTACACAGGCTGAGTGGCGCAGGGCCTTCTTGCTAAACAAAGGAAAGTTATGCATATTGATGTTTGCCTCACCCGCCAACTGATTCCTGAGTGGCATGGGAAGACACCTCAAGTAATGGGTAAGTAAGACTTGGGGGTCATATCGTACTCCAGGTACACAGATAAGACGCTCCACTGCGTCTGTGGCATCCCTTACTGACTTAAACGCTCTAGAGCTTAAAGTCAGGATTGCATCGGTGGCCTTTTGGGCCTTCTGCGGATCATGCCACCTTTCCTCCACCAACTTGAGGAAGTCGTCCTGTTTCTGGTTGACTGCCCAAGCGCGGAAGTCATGACCGTATCCCTGTAGTTGCACTAACCCGCTTAACCATCTCATTGCACTCCCCTCAAGGTAGGAGGCAGCCACAAGCACTTCCTCGTGCGACAAGGTCAATTTACACTTTACGTAGACTGGCACTGACCTCAACCGTGTGTCAAGGTCTTCGCCCCTCTTATCCCCTGAGAAGGGTTTAGGTGAGACGATGGTAGTCTTTAGAACCCACAACGATGGTTCCACCATCAAATTGGATGAAGGGGGAGTAGGTTCAAAGGCAAGCAGCATGGAGGCTTCAGGGGGTGGAATAGTCGTTGCCTCTGTTCAGAAAGGTAAGGCGACCGGTCGACGTCCAGGAGGCTCCCAGTCTAGGAGTCAAGTTGACCCTAACGCTCCTCCACGGGAGAAAGCGGGTCTCACAAAGGACGTGTGGAGAGACCGATACACCCGGCAGACTTGTATTCGTTGTGACCAATATGGCCAGTTCAAGTGTCAGAACAAGAAGGTGACCGAATAGATCCCACCTACAATGGGGCAGGCTACGGGATCCTCCGCTTCCCAGGGTAGTAATGTTGCCAGCAGTTCTGGCACCGCCTCGAAAAACACATCGGGCCAGTAGGAATGATAGTTCTTCCTACTCGACAGACTTGTATTCGTTGTGGCCAATATGGCCATAACCAGTTCCAAGTGTCAGAACAAGAAGGTGACCGAAGAGATCCCACCTACAATGGGGCAGGCTACGGGATCCTCCGCTTCCCAGGGTAGTAATGTTGCCAGCAGTTCTGGCACCGCCTCGAAAAACACGGCGGGCCAGTAGGAATGATAGTTCTTCCTACTAGGGTCGAGGTGGTGGACGCACCCTCACCATCTTGAGAGATGGTCCAAGCTACTGACTTCGTAGTCGTCCAGCAAACACATTCAGACCCATTGATCCTCTGTTCGATGAATGTCTTTGAACCCTTAGAGGAGCTAGAGGAGGAGTGGTCTAGATCAGACCCGCTAACTTCTTGGACGGCCATGGCCAAAGCCCCTAAGGGTGAGTTGTTCGTTGGCAAGATAGTCATTGGCGGCCACAAGGCCGGGGCCTATTATGACACTTGCTCGACGCGAAACTTTATTAGTCGCGCGTGCGTTGAGAGGCTGCGCTTACAGGGGCAAGTGCAGCGCCTGAGTCGACATTTGGAGTCGACCTGTGTCAACAAACAGCGCCTAGTCGTCACAGACTACCTTAAAGACATAAAGTGTCTATTCCCGTATGCAGAAGGGGAACTGAGACATCGAGTCTCGTTCCTAGTCAGCGATGATCTCCCAATGGACATCCTGTTGGGTATGTACTATCTTTCGGTTGCACAGCCCCAGTTTGACCGGGACCGAAAAGTGGTCAAACACACTTTGCCCTGACGGGGGACCGCTAGATTACGTAAGTTTAAGGCTAATAGTCTGATCGATTCCTACACATGCATGTGTGCGACCGCGTTCTATAATTATTATAAGAAAAACCCGGAGGTGGGTATATACTTAGTTTACGTCTCTGCAGCAGGCAAGCCGGTGAAAATGTCGTCGGAGATAGAGGGAGTAGTCGCTAAATACCGTGATCTATTTGAAGAGCCAAAAGGGGTTGTTGAGACGGAGGTCGTCCACACGATAGAGACTATTTTAGGGTCTAGTATTCCGAAGGGTAGGATCTATCGGATGTCTCCAGCAAAGCTCGATGAGCTCCGCACAACTCAAGGAACTCATAGAGAAGGGTTGGATCCAGCCTAGCGTATCCCCTTACAGATCTCCAGTCTTATTTGTACCGAAGAAGGGGGGAACCTTGAGGATGCGCATTGACTATAGGGGCCTCATTGCCACCACTATTAAGAACAAAGAGCCCCTACTGCGCATCGATGACTTGTTGGACTGAGTGCGAGGGTGCCAGTACTTCAGTAAGATAAATCTGAAGTCTGGGTACCATCAAATTGCAATACGGCCCGAGGATCAACACGAAACCGTTTTTCATACCAGATACGGTCTGTACGAGTTTGTGGTGATGCCTTTCAGCCTTTGCAATGCTCCTGGCACCTTTCATCACGCCATGAATCGGATCTTTCATGAATACTTGGACAACTTTGTCATCGTGTACCTCGATGACATACTTATCTTTAGTAGGATTGTCGAGGAGCACGTTGGTCACTTAGACAAAGTCCTTGGCCTCCTTCGACTGCACCAGTTCAAGATCAACGGGGAGAAATGCGAGTTTGGCCGCACCCGGATCTTGTACCCGGGTCATGAGACGCCCGCGGAGGGATTGAAGCCCGATGACGCGAAGGTGGCCAGCATTCGCTACTGGCCGCGTTCTCAGTCTGTGACTGAGATGAGGTCCTTCTTAGGGATGACCGACTACTACCACAATTTTGTCAAGAATTATAGCATAGTGGCCGCCCCTTTGACGGACCTGACCCGCCTTGACACCCCATGGGAGTGGACAAACAGGTGTGAGGCTGCCTTCAAACATCTGAAGCATGTTCTGACACACCACGAGGTCTTGAAACTTCCTGATCCTGACAAACCATTTATAGTAACCACTGATGCTAGCCAATATGGTATAGGCGTCGTGCTCGCGCAGCAGGAGGGGCCAAAGTTGAGGCCTGTTCAGTACATGTCCAAAAAAATGCCCTCTCGGAAGTTGGCTAATTCCACCTATGAGAAGGAGCTCTATGCGATCTATAAAGCGCTTACCCGCTGGAGGCACTACCTCCTTGGGAGGTTCTTCTACGTCCGGACTGATCATTAGACCCTATAGTGAATGAGAACCCAGCCAGTGCTCTCCGATGCGTTGAAAAGATGGATCGAAGTCATTGAGCCATATGACTTCTAACCTCAGTACATTAAAGGAGACTACAACAGAGCCCCGCGTAGGCCAGACGTCCTCGGTGCGCTGACGATGTTACTCGTTCTTTGGTGGAAGCCTATCACGAGGATCCGTTTATGGCTGAGATCGTACGCAGACTCGAGACGAAGGACAAAGTGACTTCTGTCGAGTTTGAGTTGGTCAATGGCCTGCTGTTCCTTGAGAAGGCTGGGATTAAACGCTTGTGTGTGCCTAATCGGGAGTCTTTGCGTAGTTTATTTTTAGGCGAGTGTCATGAGGCCACCGAACATTTTGCGTATAGGAAGACTGCAGCGAACTTGTTGCAGCGGTTCTGGTGGCCCACAATGATGAAAGATGCAAAGTTGCACGTGGAGACTTGTCAAGTGTGTCAGAGAGAAGCCACGAACACAGGCCCCTCTTGGGCTTCTCAAGCCCCTTCCGATTCCGAAAAGGCTCGGTGAGAGCCTGTCTATGGATTTCATGGACACACTGGTCACCAGCAAGAGCGGCATGCGATATGTCTATGTCATTGTGGATAGGTTTAGTAAGCATGCTAGGTGAGTCGTAATGCCTGCTACCGCTAAGACCGAGTACGTGATCAAGTTGTTTAAAGAGAATTGGGGCAGAGACTTTGGACTCCCAAAGTCTATTGTGAATGCCCGGGATGTCCGATTCACCAGCGAGTTGTGGAAGGCTGCAGCTGCAGAACAAGGAACTGCAGATGACTTATAGGAACCACCGAGAGGCAAACGGGCAAGCAGAGCAGCTAAACTGCGTTGTACAACACATGTTGAGGCGTTATATCAAGCCTAATCAGGTGGATTGGGATGAGAAATTGGCTCTCATGGTCAGTCTGTATAACAACGCCGTGCACAACGCAACAGGGGTGAGTCCTAACAGCTTGCTACTGACTTTCAAGCCTACACTGCCTCTCGACTTTCTACTACCTGAAAACCAGCTGACTGCTACACCAGGCACTTTAGAATTCGCTTATCGATATGAGCGCATGATGCAGAAAGCTGTACAAGAAATGCACAAGGCACATGCGGTCGATGATAGAGTCTGAAAACAAACACTGCCGCCCATCTACATTTCAGGTAGGGGACAGAGTCTGGGTCAAGTCCTTAGAACTGGGACAGGAGCACGAGATCTCCCGCAAGCCCGTGCCACAGGACTTTGGACCATGGAAGGTTCTTGATGTTGTCGGGGTTGATCCGGATGGGCCGTCATATGTAATCCGGATCCCTGGTCACCCTCGTAATTACCCTGTCTTCCACGCCTCCAAACTTGCACCTTTCGAAGAAACTGATCAGTTTCCCTCTCGTCTCTCAATGCTGCCCCCAACCATGGATGGAGAGGTCGACATCGACGACATCCTGGACCACAGGGAAATGCCAATTCCAAGACCAACCGGCAGGGGACGTCCTCCTAAGAAGCTGCAATATCGCGTTCGGTTCAGACATCACACTGATCCTAAGAAGGACAGATGGTTTACCCGGGAGGAACTAATGCAGACCGCTCCACAGGCTATCACTCACTACGAGAAGTTACTGCAGAAGGGAAAGCGCCAGATTGAGGAAAGGAACTTCTCAGAGGACTGTCGAAGTATGGAGGAGGGAATGTGAGGCATAAGGCCCCGACAATTTTTGGCCCTGTGAGCAGCACTGTCGGCCGCCCTAAGTGAAGGCGGGCCCGACCAAGGCCAAGAGACCTATTTTTCAGCTACCACGCAACTGGGGAAATTCAAGCAATTGCGCAGCGGCAGTTGGTTGAGAGTGCCGAAGCCCTGGATGCCTTTTTGTACGCAACCGAGACAGGCCCTAGGCCAGATACACAACATGGCCCGAACACAGGCTGCGGGCAGTTGGGCACATGCAACCGTCACAGGCCCTGGACCTGATCCGTTTGGACCAGGGCTCAACCTCTCAAGGCCTACCGGAAGCTTCTGGACAGGGGCCCAACGCAACCAGGCCACACGCAGCAGACAGACCACTTCCATTTAGGAAAGTGCCTGCCCTCGCATTCGGATTCGGGCACTAGCTGCATGTTGCGCAAGCGCTGCTGCGCTAATCGCTGGCCAGGCCCACGCGCTCACGGGCGAGCTGGATGAGCAGGCAACCATAGCCAAGCAGCGCAGCACTATGCTAGATGGGGCACACGGTGGTCCTTGGGTGCATGTGGCATCTGTGAGTGGTCCGAGGATCGAGGTTGTGAGTGATACGAGAGACATACCTGGTGCTTGAGGCGAACGCCATTGGCTGAGATCTGCTCGTACTTTAGGGAGTTGTTGACGTCACCAGCAGCATTGTAGATAGGCTAGATAGGATCTGCCATTTGTAGTCTGGCACATAGCGCCAGATAGGAAGTCGACATCGGTTCTTTGTTGATGACGATGAGACTATTTCAACATTGTCACTTATGAGTCTTTGTTGTGCTCTTATTTCGTGAAACTCGTGTTGCAATTCTGCTTTTGGTTTGAGGTCACGACTATCTGGTTACATGTGTATGACGGTGCTTGAATTCTGGAGTTCGATATCGCTCATTTTCCTTGCAATATCATCCTTCCTAATTGAAAAAAAACTGCCTTTTGACAAGATTCTGGGAATGGATTGACACGAGGAAGCCGACAAAAAAAAAAAGATTGTAAAACTAAAGGACGAGAAGTCCGACCTTCGAACGATAAAGTTGTACCATAGGTTTGGCTCCGACTCTACTCTGTTTTTCTGTTGTATGAGTTACCCAACCTTCAGGTCGATGGTCTGTAAGAAGAAGTTGGATCAGGATATAATGATGGTACTTGTTAAAAAAGTCAGAGAGTGCTCCTCATCCTATCCTCCTTCCATTGAAAAACTTCCCAACGAATATAAGGACTTGCAGGCTGAGCCGACGGGAATCACTGAGCGTGCTATTAAGCACATGATTGAGATTATTCCCGGAAGCAAGATTCCCAAGGGTCCCATCTACCGAATGTCTCCTAGGGAACTTGAGGAATTGTGTAAGCAATTGCAAGAACTTACTGACAAAGGATGGATTCGTCCTAGCTCATCTCCTTATGGTGCCCCCGTCTTATTTGTGCCCAAAAAGAAAGGTGAACTCCGACTATGCATTGACTATAGAGGGCTGAACTTTGTCATTGTGAAAAAACCGAAGCCACTTCCGCGCACTGACGACATGTTGGACCAGTCGCAAGGCTGCAGGTACTTCAGTAAGATTGATCTCAAGGCAGGGTACCACCAAATTGAGGTGGCTCCTGAAGATCAGCACAAGACGGCTTTCCGAACAAGGTATGGTCCCTACGAGTTTGTGGTTATACCGTTTGGATTGACTAATGCACCTGCGACCTTTCAAGGTCGATGAACGAATTGTTTCGTCAATGGTTGGACCAATTCGTAGTAGTCTATCTCAATGACATTCTAGTGTATAGTAAAACACTACAAGACCACAAGAAACATCTACGAATGGTTTTGCAGAAGTTGTGCGAGTGCAACTTTAAACTGAACTCGAAGAAGTCCGAGTTTGTTAAGCCTGAAGTTTTGTACTTGGGGCATATAGTAAACGAGGAAGGACTAAGGCCTGAAGAAAAGAAGATTACAACAATTCGAGATTGGCCCCAACCTCAGACTATAACGGAGTTGAGATCTTTTCTAGGACTCGCTTATTATTATAGGAAGTTCGTTATAAACTTTTCCTTGATAACTGCTCCTATGAGAAGACTTTTGAAGAAGAAAAGACCATGATTGTGGGACAAAGCTTGTGAGTCATCGTTTAGGAAGTTAAAACATGTTCTGACTCACTACCCTGTCTTAAAGATTGTTGAACCTTCTCTTCCTTTCATCGCCACAACTGATGCAAGTCAATATGAAATTGGTGTTGTGCTACAATAGGATGACGGTAAGGGATATAGACCTATAAAGTTTATACCTAGGAGACTTCCGTCAGAGAAAGTGATCAATTTCACCTATGAAAGGGAATTGTATGCCTTAATCTCTGCGCTAGACACCTGGAAACAGTGCTTGGTAGGAAGACACTTCACTGTCTATTCAGATCACTCCACTCTGAAATGGATAAAGACTCGGCCTAGACTTTCTGATACCTTTGATTGTGAACTAAAGAGAATCAAAGGAAAGTCTAATGTGGTTGCGGATGTTTTGTCCAGGCCTGCAGATTGTTTTGGAACCATTGTCTCCTATCTCGATATTGGGAATGAACTGAAATAACAAATATTAAGGGTTACGGGAATGATCCTATCTAGAATCCTATCATTGGGACCTTGCGCAAGAACCCTGAACTATTCCTAGAGTATCGAATGACTGATGACTTACTCTTCTTCATGGATAAAACCGAAGAACGATTATGTATTCCTCACAAAGAACAAATTAAGAGTTTAATCATTGGGGAATGTCATGATGCTGAGGGTCACTTTGGTTTTAAGAAGACGTATGTCGATGTCCGAGAACGCTTTGATTGGAAAGGAATGAAGAGCATGTACTAATGTATATGCGGACTTGTCTTGTCTGTCAGAGGAACAAGCCCACGCATGAGAATCTGCTGAGACTATTGAAACCACTGCCTATTCCAAGTGAGGTGAGTCTATCTCCATAGACTTTACGAGTCTCACTAAGAGTCGAAATGGCAACAGTCAGGTAATGGTCATCGTAGATAGATTCTCAAAGTATGCTATGTTCATTCCTTTGCCTGTCGAAGCTAGAACCGAACTGGCTATCCAAAAGTTTCAGATGCGATGGGTTTCTGAGTATGGATTCCCGAAAACCATCGTCTCTAACAAGGATGTTCGGTTCACTAGTCTACAATGGCAAAAGTTGATGGAAGTCTATGGCACCAGGTTGACCATGTCGTCCGGTAGACATACTGAAACGAATGGCCAAACTGAGCAAATGAATCGTCTATGCCAACAACTTCTGCGCATGTATGTCCGACCTGATCAGATAGATTGGGATGAGAACTTACCTAAGATTGCTAGTGCTTATAATAACAGTATACATACTGTTACGGGTAGAACGCCTAATGCACTGCATAAAGGATGAAAGCCTCGACACCCCATTGATGCTTTGACTAGGGACCACATTCAAAGGTTACCCCTAGGAACCCGTGAATTTGCAGTTTTGTATGAAGAAGATATTAAAAAGGTAAAAGAAAATATACAAAAAGCCCAACTGCAGATGATTGAGCAGGCTATCAAACACCGTCGGCCATCACAGTTCCAAGAAGGAGATCTGGTTTGGGTGAAGTCTTAAAGAATTTGCCTTGGAAGAAAACATGTCTCAGAAACTGATGCGTGTCTACTATGGTCCCTGGGAAGTTCTTAAGGTGATTGGGGATGCAGATTGGACCTTCCTAAAGAATAGATGTTCCCCCACACCTACGGACCTACCCTGTTTTCCATGCGTCTAAACTGTTACCGTACGCAGAAGGAGATAACTGAAGTTGAGAAAATTCTGGAACATGGCTATTTCTCTACAGATGGCAAACGAAGACCACAGAAGCAGTATAGGTACATTTCAAGTCTCAACCGCTGTTTGAAGCCAAATGGTTTAGTAAGAAAGAACTCTTACCTACTGCTCCTGACATTGTTGCTGCATACGAACGTGGGTTAAAGCCAAGTTGATGTCTTTTCTCCGATGGAACTTGAAAATTGGGCCGGCGGGAATGCAATAACCCATGCCATGTCTCGTAGATTGTATGAGGGCCTTGCCTGGCCACACTCAGACCCGGGCCGGAGGGGGAAAAAAGAACACTACGTAAAAATGCAGGGCTTGAAAACCAAGTCAACTGTCGAACATCCAACAGTCAAAGTCAAAGTGTACCCAGCCCAGGCCGCCGGTCAAACGCACACACTTGTTTGCATGCAGGTACCCAGACAGCATCAGGACCAAGGGGAAAATCTGCAATTATACAATCCAGGCGCTCAGCTGTGAGTCAATCTGCACGACTGTGGAAAAGGCCTGAGGCCAGACAACCTCGACAAATACTACATAAGGCTGGGTCTCCGGGTAGTCAACATTCAGTCTGGCTATGCTGCTTTGACGCTGGCTCGACTCTGGCTGGACGTTGGCATTGAAGCTGGCTCGACGCTGGCGAGATGCTGGCTGTGCGCAGGCACTGTGGACGACGACGCGGGACTATGGCAGAATGCTGACGCTTCTGTTCTATGCACCAGGCATTGCTAATGTGGCGCATGCCACTTGTCTACATTGCTGATGTGGCGCATGACACTGGTCTACATTGTTGATTTGGCACATGCCACTTATCTACATTACTGATGTGGCGCTGCCACCTGTCTACATTGTGCGGATGTGGCGCATGCCACTGGTCTACATTGTTGATTTGCCGCATGCCACTTACCTACATTACTGATGTGGCGCTGCCACCTGTCTACATTGTGTTGCTGATGTGGCGCTACCATCTGTCTTCATTGATGATGTGGCGCATGCCACCTGTCTCTACATCTGACGTGGCATTGGCCACGCTGTTTACATAAGGACTGGTTGCGACAAGGGGGAAGATCGGGATCTGTGGATGATTGGGATCGGGTACTCGCCTGAGGTTGACGTCATTACCGTAATCTGCTGTTGTCTTCATGGTCTTCACGAGATAAGAGTGCCACGTGGCACTTCTGGGTGATCAGGACTTATCATACTTGTTATCGTATACTGGCTGATGACGTGGAGGCGAGAGGAAGCCCGGAGAAGAAGTGGGGTTTGATTGGATTACTCTTGTGTGATCATTGTTTATCTCTTCCACCTTCTCCTCTGTCTATTCCCCCTCCACTCTCTTCGTCTAATGGTAACGAGATACTGTTTCAGATACCACTTCACGTTAACTGGAGACTTTGTGCAGATCTGAGACTACTTGTGCTTTGACGTCTGATTAGTATCTGCCAGACTGGGTTCATTACAATAAGCATAATTCATAAACTTAAAAAAAAAAAAAGAGAAGAAAAAGGAAGAGGTAGAAAGGGTTTCAGTGACGTCATAGATCCTAAATTCAGAGAAATTTCAATCTTTTAAATTTCTTTCCCCCCCCCCCCCTCGATTTATGTGTGTCATCCTTGCGCAGGGGCCATGCTAATCTTCTCTGTATCGTTCCAATTTTAACGGATGTCCTGAAGGACGAGAAATTTCAATCTTACCACCCATAGGGTTTAGTTTTTTAGCAAGATGGTCAGTTAATGGGACAAGCAAGCAACTCCAGGTTCTAATGCAGATCTGACAGCCAACTTGCTGAAAGGAGCTAGCTAGACAAGGCCTCCACTGGTAGGCTTCAAACTGTAAACAGAGGTAGCAGAAGCCAGTCTAGTATCCGAGTCCAGAAGTCAAGACTCACAGGCTAACTCAGGTAGGGGTGAGGGGTGGTATATCCTTCCCTCAGGAAGTAATCAATGCTGTCCACTCGGGCCTCCCGACCATAATGCGGGGGAGCGTGTGCGAGTACCTATTGTAATCTCTTCTGACTTGTCGGACTGATGCTCCCCAGAATGGAAAGGAGCCAGAACCGTAAGGTTCTTTTTTTTTTTTTTTAAATGATAGCAGTGATCAACAGGGACGATGGTCATTTGGGTACCTTCTCTGTAAGCTAATAATAGTGGATCTGACAGCCAACTTGCTGAAAGGAGCTAGCTAGACAAGGCCTCCACTGGTAGGCTTCAAACCGTAAACAGAGGTAGCAGAAGGCAGTCTAGTATCCGGGTCCAGAAGTCAAGTCTCGCAGGCTAACTCAGGCAGGCGTGAGGGGTGGTATACTCCCTCAGGAAGTAATCAATGCTGTCCACTCGGGCCTCCCGACCATAATGGGGGGGAGCGTGTGCGAGTAACTATTGTAATCTCTTCTGACTTGTCGGACTGATGCTCCCCAGAATGGAAAGGAGCCAGAACCGTAAGGTTCTTTTTTTTATTATATAAATGATAGCAGTGATCAACAGGGACGATGGTCATTTGGGTACCTTCTCTGTAAGCTAATAATAATGGATCCAAATGGAAAGCGGAAAATGGTGCAAGACTATGCAAAGAATGACAGCCCCAATGCAGTGAGAGCCAAACGGTCATGATGAACGTGACAAGGAATATGGAAACATCATTTTCCCAAGGAAACAGAATGGGGGGGGTTAATAAGCATAAGTGCGAGGCCACTGCCTCTATGAGCCCCATAAGGCCCCCTTTTTGCAGCCCGTCGGCCGCCCTAAGTGAAGGCAGGCTCGACGAGGCCCTCAGGGCCGTATTCTGGCCACCACGCAACTCGGGAAATTCAGGCCGTTGCGCAGCGCCAGTTGGTTGAGTGAACCCAGGCCCTGGGCAGCCTGTGTGAATGTATGTGAAGCAGGCCCTGGGCTGGATNGAAATTCAGGCCGTTGCGCAGCGCCAGTTGGTTGAGTGAACCCAGGCCCTGGGCAGCCTGTGTGAATGTATGTGAAGCAGGCCCTGGGCTGGATACGGGTACTGGGCCAAACACAGGCCAAAGGCAGTTGGGCACATGCAACCACCTCAGGCCGTCTGTGTGAATGTATGTGAAGCAGGCCCTGGGCTGGATACGGGTACTGGGCCAAACACAGGCCAAAGGCAGTTGGGCACATGCAACAACCTCAGGCCCAAGGCCTGTTTTCGTCGTGCTGGGCCTCAGGCTACCGAGGCCTACTGGAAGCTTCCTGGGACTGGACGCAGGCAGGCCACTTCGATATAGCAAAGGGCCTGCCTCCGTATTCGATATTCGGGTGCTGGCTGCATGCTGCGCAAGCGCTGCTGCGCTATTTGCTGGCTGGCACTCACGCTCTCACGGGCGAGCAGGAAGGAGCGGGCAGCCATAGCCGAGCTGCTCCGCTGTGAGCTGGGTGTGGCGCAAGGTGGTCCTTGGGTGCTAGTGGCATCTGTGTGTTGGGGAACGAGGTTGTGAGTGTGACGAGAGACATACCTGGTGCTGGAAGCGTGCGACATTGGTCGCTGTATGCTCGTACTTCGGGAAAGCTGTTGACGTCACATTTCGGCATCGTAGTGTAGGCTAGATAGGATCTGCCACATGTAGTCTGGGTGCTGAGCGCCAGATAGGATATCAACTCTGGTTCTTCGTTGATGATGATGGGACTATTTCAGCATTGTCAATTATGAACTCTTGGTGTGTTTCTTATTTGGTGAATCTCGTGGTGCAATTCTGCTGTTGGTTCGAGGTCACAACTATCTGGACTCATATGTATGATGCTGTTTGATTGCTGAAATTCGCTATTGCTCATCTTCCTTGCAATTTGGTATCAGAGTTGTGGTACGTTTGCGCTCATCTGGCGCTTGTCTTCTGCCTGGTGCGGTACATACATGCGGTCTGCTTGGCGAGTTTGGCCGTAAGTGGTGTGTAGTGAGGAGGGCGGAGGCAAGTGAGTGGCGACCCAGGAGGTGAGGGGATCGCCAGGGAAGGCTACGTGGTGTTAATGTGGTCTGGACAGTGTGATGAGAACTATCTAATGTGCGATTGATGCTGAGGTGGAACGGCGAGATAATGCTGGTTGTGCCGATGCAGTGACTGGTCATCGCAATCGCCATTTGGTCATCTGGTGAGATTATCTCAGTGGTTGGGGGCAGTTATTTGAGGTACGTTGCTTTTAACCTTATCTACCCTCTCCGACACTTCTTACCGTGAGGTTGTGTGTTCCTTCTTGAGAGTCCTCTCATTGTGATGTGTCGAGTGCGCTCAACCTTGAGAGTCGGCAATGTTCACGTGGAGCATCTGGGAGAAGATGGGCGGAGCTTTCTGAAGGGCCCTAAACGAAGCACTGGGTCACGGTCACCATGCCAACCCACAGGGAGTAGAGCACGCATGCCTTGTTGCTTGTCCTTTGTTCGGCTTGCTGCGCTGTTAGATGGGTACTGTTGGGCAGGCCAGCCCTTGAGGGAGACGAGACCGGGCGTCTTTAAATAAGCACCGGAAGGGGAACCATTGGCTGTGATCGTCGTCCGGCTGCGACGTAAAAGAATTCCTGGAGTCACTTGGGGGCGGACGTTAAATTGCCTCTGGATCAGCCAATGGTTGTAAGGCTCGCTGCACGCGAGGATAATCCAGTGCGGGGCTGGCCAGCTCAGCAGATACTCGGGGCACAGGGGTGGGCCAGACACACCTTTAGACACGCAACGCCTCCGGATTGCTCAGGGACGCTGACGTCATGAGATACTCAGGGAAACTAAGGGAGGGGTTGATTCCAAGTGATAAGTTCAAAAAAATTCCATGCTGTCCTATCCACACAAATGATTCTATTTTTATGTTTTGATTAGTTAGGTGTACAGCCATTGACATCTGGCAGACAGCATTAGTTAGAACTGCTTCTTGTTCATAGTGCTTCTGTTTGCGGACTAGTCAAACTAAAAATAGTTTTGTTTGTAGGAATCTGACTTCCCTGTTGACTTCAAATGATATCTGTTCCAAAATAGCAACCACCAAATTAGTTGGTCTGTGCACTACGCTGCGGTAGGCATTTAGAGTGCATTAGTGCAGATTGTGTACAGTGCTGTAGCTTATGAGTGATATGGAGGAACAGCAACCGGACGACCGGATCTTGCGATCGGCAAGGCGCCCAGTAGCCCACTTGGCATTAGGACCAGAGGGCGACAAACATCTGTTCCGCCAGCTTAGGGAGAGGCAGCAGCAGCAAAGGAGGGCTAGAGCAGCAGAGGCTAGCAGGGCACTTGTGAGTGAGGCCACAGCTTCGGAAGCCATGGCCACTTCAGCGCAGCAGACTTCTCAAGCCGGTAGTTTAGGGTCCGTCGGGTCAACGGTCGTGCAGACCCAGAGTCAGTCCACCGGCGTAATGACGAGCCAGGCATTGGTGTTGACCTCCGATGAGATCGCCATACAGGAGGCAGCTCTAAAAGAGGCACAACTACAACATGCATTAGGACAGATAAAAGTGAAGAAGGAAAGAATGATTAGAAGAAGAGCCAGGATGCAGCGGAGAGAAGCGGACGTTAGCGAGTTAGAGGAGATGGACCTGACGCACGTAACGGATGATGTGAGGATCATCCGGTCTGTCCTGCTGAATGTAGTGGAGGTGCAGGACCAGCAAACAACCATCCTTCACGACATCCAGCAAAGTCTGGCCCAGTTGGTTAGGCGAGCACCAGCAACGTCACCAATGTTCGGGCCTGGTGCCTGGCCCGTTGTACATCCTCCTCCTTATGTCCTGCCGGTGACTGGGGTATCCCCATATGTAGCCCCATCATCGGTAGCGATCATTTCCCTGGGCATGCAGCTTTTAGGAGGGGTATCAGCAGGGACCAGTTTGCAGGTTCCTGTACAGACAGTGTACACCCAATCTCCGTTGCAGGTTGCGGTCACCACGCAGCCTGCTGTCTCGCAGCCTGTGCAGCCGCAGGGCACATAGCCCCAGCAGCTAGCACAACGACTTGTGTCACAAGGTCCACAGCCCGCCGTGATGCAGGGACCGGGACAAACACAGTGGGTTCCAAAGACGGCCATTGCCGCTCTGAAACCCTTTACAGGGACAGGAGAGGCAAAGACCTCGACACGTGGTTGAGGTCAGTGCCAGTCTATGTCAGGTGTAAACTTACCTTGCCGCACGAAGAAGTGCTTGTGGCTGCTTCCTACCTAGAGGGTAGTGCAGCAAGATGGTTGAGTGGTTTAGTGCAGCTCCAGGGGTATAGTCATGACTTCCGCGCTTGGGCGGTCACCCAGAAATTGGAGGACTTCCTGAAGATGGAGGAAAGGTGGCACGATCCTTAGGAGGCTCAAAGGGTCACTGATGCGATCCTGACACTGCGCACACGGCAGTTTAAGTCAGTAAGGGAAGCCACCGATGCTGTTGAGCGTCTGATCTGTGTCCCAGGGGTGCGCTATGACCCCCAGGTTCTGCTTACCTCGCACCTGAGATGCTTTTCTTTGCCTCTCAGGAACCAGTTGGCAAGTCAGGCCAACATCAATATGCACAACTTCCCTTCGTTCAGCAAGATGGCCCTAGACCTTGAGGCTAAGATAGGGCATGGACAGGCACCCACTGCGGATGGGAGGACGAAGACACTGCCTCCCAACTGGAAGGCGAAGGGCCGCTTAATGTTTGTCGACAACAATGGTTCTACTATCAAAGTAGACAAACTTCTAGGAAGGAGTAGGTTCAGAGGCGGGCAGCGTAGAAGCTTCAGAGGGTGGAGTAGTCGTTGCCGTGACTCAAAAAGGTAAGGCGACCGGTAGACGCCGTGGAGGTTCCCGGTCTAGGAGTCAAGTTGACCCCAATGCTCCTCCATGGGAGAAACCGGGTCTCACAGAGGATTTGTGGAGAGATCGGAACTCACGGCAGGCCTGTATTCGTTGTGGCCAATATGGCCATAACCAGTTCAAGTGCCGCAACAAGAAGGTGACCGATAAGACCCCGCCTACGATGGGGCAGGTGTTGGGATCCGCTCATCCCGTTGGTAGCAATGTTGCCAGTACTTCAGGCAGTGCGCTGGGAAACACGTCGGGCCAGTAGGAATACTAACCGTTCCTGCTAGGGTCGAGATGGTGGAGACACCCTCACCATCTCGAGAGATGGCCCAAGCTACTGACTCCAGCGTCGTCCCGCAAACACATTCAGACCCATCGAGCCTCTGTTTGAGGAATGTGTTTGAGTCCTTAGAGGAGTTAGAGGTAGAGTGGTCTAGATCAGACCCGCTAGATTCTTGGACAGCCCTAGTCAAAGCCCCTAAGGGTGAGATGTTCGTCAGCGAGGTTGTCATTGGCGGCCGCAAGGCCGGGGCCTATTATGACACTTGCTCGACAAGGAACTTTATTAGTCGCGCGTGCGTTGAGAGGCTGCGTTTACAGGGGCAAGTGCAGCGCCTGAGTCGACCTGTGCCAACAAACAGCGCATGGTATTCAACGACTACCTCCAGGATGTTGAGTGTTGTTTCCCGTACGCGGGAGGAGAATTGAGACATCGCGTCTCGTTCCTAGTGAGTGACGAGCTCCCAATGGATATGTTACTAGGTATGTACTACCTCTCTGTGGCACGGCCCCAGTTTGACTGGGACCGAAAAGTGGTCAAACACACTTTGCCAGGTGGAGGGACCGCCATATTACATAAGTTCAAAGCTAGTAGTCTGATTGAGTCCTATGGGTGCATGTGTGTACGAGTTTGTGGTGATGCCTTTCGGCCTTTGCAATGCTCCTGACACCTTTCAGCACGCTATGAATCGGATATTCCATGACTACTTGGATAAGTTTGTCATTGTGTACCTCGATGACGTACTTATTTTTAGTAAGATTGTCGAGGAGCATGTTGCACACTTGGACAAAGTCCTTAGTCTCCTGCGACAGCACAAGTTCAAGATCAACGGTGAGAAGTGCGAGTTTGGCCGGACCCGTGTCTTGTACTTGGGTCATGAGATTTCCGCAGAAGGGTTGAAGCCCGATGACGCGAAGGTGGCCAACATTCGTGACTGGCCGCGTCCTCAATCTGTGACTGAGATGAGATCTTTCTTAGGAATGACAGGCTACTATAGGACTTTCGTTAAGAACTATAGCATAGTGGTCGCTCCTTTGACTGATCTGACCCGCCTTGACACCCCATGGGAACGAACAGATGAGTGCGAGGCTGCTTTCAAACATCTGAAGCATGCATTGACGCACTACGAGGTCTTGAAACTTCCTGATCCGGATAAGCCGTTTATAGTCACCACGGATGCCAGCCAATATGGCATTGGCGCCGTGCTCGTGCAACATGAGGGGCCAAAGTTGAGGCCTGTAGAGTACATGTCCAAGAAAATGCCGTCTCAGAAGTTGGCTAAGTCCACCTATGAGAAGGAACTCCATGCGGTGTACAACGCTCTGACCCATTGGAGACACTATCTCCTTGGGAGGTTCTTCATCCTCAGGACTGATCATCAGACCCTGAGATGGATGAGAACTCAGTCGGTGCTCTCTGATGCTCTCAAGCGTTGGATCGAAGTCATTGAGCAATATGACTTTGACCCTCAATATCTGAAAGGGGAGTACAACAAGGTTGCGGATGCCTTGTCGTGTAGACCTGATTTCTCAGGTGCGCTGATAACTGAATTTGATCTGACGGACAATGTTACTCAGTCCTTGGTGGAAGCCTATCGCGAGGACCAGTTCATGTCTGAGATCATACGCAGACTCCAGGCCAAGGACAAGAAGACCTCTGCCGAGTTTGAATTGGTCAATGGCTTTCTGTTCCTTGAGAAGGCAGGGAATAAACGATTGTGTGTTCCTAATAGCGAGTATTTGCGTAGTTTGTTTTTAGGTGAATGCCATGACGCCACCAGACATTTTGGGTATAAGAAGACCACAGCCAATTTGCTGCAGCGATTCTGGTGGCCCACGATGATGCGAGACGCCCAACTGTACGTGGAGACTTGTCAGGTATGTCAAAGAGACAAGCCACATACTCAGGCTCCTCTTGGGCTCCTGAAGCCCCTTCCGATTCCGGAAAGGCCTGGTGAGAGTCTGTCAATGGATTTCATGGATACTCTGATCACCAGCAAGAGTGGAATGCGCTATACCTACGTCATTGTGGATAGATTTAGTAAGTTTGCTAGACTAGTAGCGATGCCGGCAACAGCTAAAACGGAGTATGTCATTAAGATGTTCAAAGAGAATTGGGTTAGAGATTTTGGGTTGCCCAAGTCCATAGTGAGTGACAGGGATGTCCGATTTACCAGTGAGTTGTGGAAAGCCGCGGCTGCGGAACAGGGGACCCAGTTGCAAATGACTTCTGGGAATCACCCAGAGTCCAATGGCCAAGCCGAGCAACTAAGCTGTGCTGTTCAACACCTGTTGAGGCATTAGATCAAGCCCAATCAGGTGGACTGGGATGAGAAGCTTGCTCTCATCGCCAGCTTGTACGATAACACTGTACACAGCGCCACCGGGGTGAGCCCAAACAGCTTACTGCTAACTTTCAAGCCTAAACTGCTCTTAGACTTTCTTCTTCCTGAGAATCAGACCACTGCTGCACCAGGTACCTTAGAATTTGCTTATCGGTATGAACAGAAGATGCAGAAGGCTGTAGAACAGATGCAGAAGGCACAGGCTGCAATGATAGAGTCTGAAAATAGACACCGCCGTCCTTCCACGTTTCAGGTTGGGGACAGAGTCTGGAACACGGGATTTCCCGCAAACTCATGCCCCAGTACTTTGGACCCTGGGAAGTCTTGGACATCGTTGGGACAGATCCGGATGGGCCATCTTATGTTATCCGGATCCCTGGTCATCTCTGAACTTACCCTGTCTTTCACGCCTCCAAGCTTGCACCTTCCAAGGAAACAGATGAGTTTCCTTCTCGTCGCTCAATGCTGCCCCCAACCATGGATGGAGAAGTGGACATCGATGACATCGTGGATCACAGGGAGCTGCCAGCTCAGAGACCTGCAGGAAGGGGACGTCCCCCTAAACCGAAGCTGCAGTATCGCGTTCGGTTCAGACATCATACTGATCCCAAGGAGGACCGTTGGTTCACGAGGGAAGAACTCATGCAGACCGCTCCTCAAGTTGTAGCCCATTATGAGAAATCTCTGCAGAAGGGAAAGCGCCCCATGATTGAAGACTGAGCTTCTCAGAGGACTGTTGAAGCTAAGGAGCAGGGAATGCAAGGCCACTGCCTCTATGAGCCCCATAAGGCCCCCTTTTTGCAGCCCGTCGGCCGCCCTAAGTGAAGGCAGGCTTGACGAGGCCCTCAGGGCCCTATTCTGGCCACCACGCAACTCAGGAAATTCAGGCCGTTGCGCAGCGCCAGTTGGTTGAGTGAACCCAGGCCCTGGGCAGCCTGTGTGAATGTATGTGAAGCAGGCCCTGGGCTGGATNAGGCCGTTGCGCAGCGCCAGTTGGTTGAGTGAACCCAGGCCCTGGGCAGCCTGTGTGAATGTATGTGAAGCAGGCCCTGGGCTGGATATGGGTACTGGGCCAAACACAGGCCAAAGGCAGTTGGGCACATGCAACCACCTCAGGCCCAAGGCCTCGGCATCGTAGTGTAGGCTAGATAGGATCTGCCACATGTAGTCTGGGCGTCGAGCGCCAGATAGGATATCAACTCTGGTTCTTCGTTGATGATGATGGGACTATTTCAGCATTGTCAATTATGAACTCTTGGTGTGTTCTTATTTGTTGAATCTCGTGGTGCAATTCTGCTGTTGGTTCGAGGTCACGACTATCTGGACTCGTATGTATGATGCTGTTTGATTGCTGAAATTCGCTATTGCTCATCTTCCTTGCATAAGAGTGAATAGGACATAAAAAAACATCACCTGAGATCAGATGTGAATGACGACAAGTAATGGGGGATGTATAAATCTGGTCACTCAATGCAGACTCGCCTGGAAGTTCCATGACATTGTGCGACTTCTGTCACAATGCAAGTGATGAGAAATATGGGAATATTGTTTTCTGAAGGGGGAGAACATGGGGAGACCTAAGGAGCATAACATTAGACAAAAGAAGGCGTCAACTGGACTTGGACAACACAAAGGAATGGGCATGTATAGATCTTGTCACTGCCAACTTACTGGCTGCATACTCACTTGCCAATTCCATGAAGTTGTGTAACTTCCGTCCAGTCATCACGCAAGTACTCCTTAGAGAACCTTTGGATCATCTTTGCTCGCTTGTTCTGAAGACCTAACGAATGGATGACCTCTGCTATAGCTTCTGTTGATGCCGAAACAGCCTCTGCGGGATTTGGTATAAGCTCAAATAGTTCCCATATCACACGCTGCATCTGCACAAAAGTGGTGGCCACAAACATTACAGAGAAGAAGACAGAAAATGCCTCAGAGAAATTTGATTGAAATGCTGAAATGCTGCATTGTAGCACGGCCATCAACCACACTTCAGCACACAGCTTCACGCACACGATGCACACAACACGAGATGTGAACACTTTGGAAATCGCTCGCAAATTCAAGTCTTGCATCCAACTCTCGCATGCACATTCGGCTGGCTATAGCCACAAACACTGCAAACATGTATGTCTCCCCTTTACCCTCTCTACCTACTCTACCCTCAGGCCTCTCTCTCTGTCTGAATGTCTTCCTCTGCTCTCAATGTCACTCTCCCTCTCTCTCACTACTAAGCTATGGCGCAAGGCGTCACCAACTACAGACTATGTCAGCCTAACTCACTGCTTGACTGAAAAGACCAGCCTAACTCACTGCTTGACTGAGAAGACCAAACGAGTACTTCTGCTCCAAGCATGAATGCAGACTGTGTTCACACTTCGCCGCCGCTGGAATTTTGTTCTGCCTACAGTTGCCAGCTCTGGACTTTTCTGGACCAATACCCTTCCTTATCGGGCAAACACATGTTCTGGGCAGAGGCCCCCAGCAAGCCAAGTGCCCGCCCTAAGTGAAGGCGGGCCTGAATATTCATCAGAGGCCAAAACTCGACATTGTCATATATGGGTATTCAGGCTGTTGCAGCCCGCCAGTCGGTTGAGTGGATGTGTAAGCCTCACTAAGCTGCGTCGTACAGTTGGCCCAAGCCTTGGCAGTTGAGCCTGGGCACATACACACAAAGCAGGGCCGATACATCTTGAAGTGGCCACAGGCCTATGCAAAAGCGGTACTGTCAGCGCACCTACCCCAGGGATCTGTGCAAGTGCATCGAACAGCCCGAGTCTGGATAATGAGGCCGTGCCCAACTGTAAAGGGCCCAGGCCCTCAACAGTACTCTTGGGCCTGGGTGCAGGTACTGGAACCCAACACGAAGCTACTGGAAGCTTCCGGCCAGGGCACACGCAACATCCAGGAGCCTGCCACTTCCATATAGGAATAGACGCAGCCCAGGCCAGGCATTCGGGCCTGCGCAGGAGGGCAGTGGTGCGCTGGCGGCCATAGCCGGGCTGCTAGGCCGATCTGGTGGTCTTCAGGGAAGGAGGCGAGTGTGCGGGTTATCAAGGTCTGATGAGGGTGACGAGATACGTACCTGGTGCATGAAGAGAGGTCGGCTATGGTGTTGACATCATGTACATTGGTCTTCGAGAGTCGAAGTGAGCCTGTTGCGTGAACACAGCTGTAGGTAGGATAATCGAGTAGAGTAGGCTAGGCGCTGGGCGCCAGACAGAGAGGAGCGACTTTGGATACTGTGTTGGTGTGGCCTGAGGGCTTGAACATTGGCTCATTACTTCATTGTATTGCTCTATTTGGATGGATTCTCGGTGCAATTGTGCTCTCTGCTTGTACACGACTACTTGATCATCTGTGTGATTTCGCAACTTGGTTTTCTGTACATCGTTCACACTCATATTCCTTGCAATTTGGTATCAAAGCCGGGTCGTGATCGCCGCTTACCTGGCACAAGCGACATTGTTACTTGGTGCGCTGATGATGCTTCAGGTACAGTAAGGATACTTTGGCGCTGGCTTTATAGAGCAGGGCCCAGGTAGAGGGGTCGGCCGCTGGAAGGCTGTGGTGACAGCGTGGGAGATGTGGCGACATCGGATGTATGTATGATGATGAGAGCATGCTGATGTGGCATTTTGGCTGAGGTGGCACTGCATCGAGTCGTGGGTGGTACCGAGGCTATTGACCTGTCATCGAAATGCACATTGGCCCAATTGGTGAGAAATTTGTGGTTGAGGGCAGCTATCTCCGAGTACGTTGTTCCCATTTCTTATCTACCCTCTTAATCTCTTCTTACCGTGAGGAAGTGAGTCCAACCTTGAGTGTCCTCTCTTTGGTGAGGAGTCGTGTGCGCTCTATCTTGAGAGACGACATTCTTCCCGGTGGCGCATCTGGCAGGAGAGGGCGGTGCCTCCGAAGGGCCCTGGTCGAAGCACGGGTCACGGTCACCATGCCAACCCATGGGAGTAGTACACGCAGGCCATGCTGCTTTGTCCGTTGAGGCTCTTTGCTGCGCTGATAGAAGGGGTGTGCGGACTGACCAGTCCTATATAGACGCTCCCAGACCGTCTATAAACATTTCTGGTTGGGGTCTGAACTGTCCACTGACTGTGATCGTCGTCCTGATTGCGACGTTAAATAATTCCTCGGGACTTTCGTGGGCTGTCCTTAAATTGCCTCTTGATTAGCCAGATCAGTCAGACGTAAGGCTCGTTGTGCTCAAGGGTAAATAACGGGCAGGCTGGTCATAAGCATACGCCTTGGGCATAGGGGTGGGCCGTTAATGCACACCTTGGACACCGCCGCTTGATGATGCTCACAGGCACGTTGGATATAGGAGAAGGAGATTCCAATTGAGGACTCAACTGGCAAACACTATCATTCCCATTGTGCATACATGTGCTCGCATTAGTTTATTTTTATTTTGATTAGTTGGTTGACAGACTGCTGATACCTAACAGACAGCTTAGAGTAGGACTGTAATATTCTCCCATAGTCAGTTCTTCTCAAAGCTTTTGTACAAAACTAATCAGGATAGAAGTAGACTATGCGTGCAGTCTGTGTAGATGTTGTTGACACCGCTTGACCGGTAGTCTAGGTAACTCGCCGAACATTATTTTATTTTAATTATCTTTAAAACCGATCAGACRCATGTTGTGGTAGGTCCTAGAAAGGACACTAGTGCAAACAGCGTCTGCCTAGCGGATGAGTGGATCAGCCGGGGGTGAAGGTACAGCTGACGATAGGAGGCAGACACGACGGAACATAGGTAGGATACCCATAGTGTTCCAGGTCCTACTACCAAGAGACAAATGAAGAATAAGGGCCGAAGCTAGGGCCCGTAATCTAGAGATTGCAAGAGAAGCAGCAGCAGCTGCGGAGAGAGCATTGGCAGCAGCAGCAGCTAGTGCGGTAGCAATGGCTACCTTTGCAGCATCGTCTGCTGCAAACTCCCTCGGCATGCCGCAAGGATGGTCCCTCTCGCAGTCCGCCTCCAGTACGTCAGGAGTTGGCTCTAGTTAGATGGCGGGCGTGCAGTCCATCTCGCCACCTCCACGCACCCGGGAGCAGATGGAGCTCCAGCAAGTTGAGAGGATCCGCTTGAGGCTAGGGGAGGAACTTAAACAAGCTACTAAAATAGAGAAAGAGATTAGAGATA
>BFEA01000037.1:1793824-1826685 GCA_003427395.1 Chara braunii
AGAGAGAGAGAGAGAGAGAGAGAGAGAGAGAGAGAGAGAGAGAGAGAGAGAGAGAGAGAGAGAGATGCAATCAGACTTGCTTTCATTCACACTTTACATGCATGCAAACAGTAGTGCAGCAAACTGGCGACACGCGCCCACACAAAACTCAGAGATATGGCAACCCAGATACGAGTTCACTTCAACTGGCTATGGCGACATAGCGCCCACACAACTCTCTGTTCGCATACACCGGATCACCCTGGATATCCCACACGCGTCTCTCTGAACACTCACACACACACACTGAACACTCACTACAGCTATGGCAGCTATGGCCGCCTCTATCCTATCGCTATGGCTATGCTTCGTCTTCGGACTCACTGCAGACCTCCTTGCACAAGTCGCTGTGGCAGCACTTCCGCATGGCTCACGCAGGAATGAATGAATGGCTGGGAGCTGCCTCTTGATTTATACTTCTGCAGCTCGTTGGTCTGGCCCTTTCCCATGCCCGAAGTGCACACAGTCCCATGCGGTACTTGCTTGACTGGACCAGGACTGCCTAGGACTGGGACTGCAGACTCAGCACGGGCAGACTCCACCACTTGCCCACTTGCCTTTGTCTAAACGTGGGCAACTTCGAAAGGCCACTACTGGGACCTTCCGGAAGACCGTAGACTTGGCCTTTCGTGACTGTAGCAAATACGACTTTGACCCTTCCGGACTGTAGCAGCTACGACCTTGACCTTTCGGGAAAGCTACAGCTACGACTTCTAGACCTGACTAAGACTCCTACTTCGACAGGTCTACAGATCGAACCCCTGCAACCTATGGACCCTATGACAACCTATCAACTGTTAAAAATACACAGGTTGCGGGTTCAACTCTACGGGTCAACACACGTACTGTACACAGGTAAAGTGGGGACTAGGGATCGAGCCCTGGGATCTGCATCAGCTACTGCGAACTGGTGAATACCGTTTCACTCCCGCCGGCCTAAATTCGAGGTCCTCCGAGAATAATTCAGCCCAAGGCAGGACCTTTACCTCTCTGATCTCGTAGGCCCTACCTATATCGGGAGCTGTCTCTAGAAGTTCTGCTCTCGTGAACCAGCGGTCATCCTCCGGTTCCTGGTATGCAAACTGGACCTTATATTGCTTCTGTGGACAACCTCTACCTCCTGTCCTGAACACATCTTCACCTACAATGCCGTCAATGTCGTATCTTCCGTCCATGTCTGGAGGGATCATGGATCGTCTAGAGGGAAACTGCTGACTTGTGACACACGGCAGTAACTTTGATGCGTGAAACACAGGGTAGGTGTGGAGGTGTGCTGAGATCTCTATGGTGTAGGACGGCCCATCCTCTCCGCCCTTAACTTCTAAAACCGGCCATGGTCCTCTATACGCAGGCAGTAACTTCTGCGAGATGTTCTCCTCAGGTGCAAACTCTTTAGACTTGACCCAGACCAGGTCGCCTACCTGAAACTGTGATGGGCGACAGTGCTTATTAGCCTGTTCTATCATCCGATGCTGGGCCTTCCTGAGGTTTTCAACAACAGTGGCTATCTCTTTCTCATGGTGTATCGTGAACTCCCTGGTACTGGGCGGTAGCCTGTGAATCTGATCCCGGTTAAGCCCTTCAAACGGTCTGCGCGGCCGAAGGGACTTGTGCAGCTCATTGGGAGTGCGACAGGTGGACAAATGCATGCTGTTATTGTATGTACTAGCTACCTTGGGTAACATCTCGTCCCAGTTGGTCTGATCGGGTCTAATGTACATGCGCAGAACTTGCTCTGTCTAACCGTTACTCTCTGGATGGCGGCCAGACGACATCAACAACTTAGATCCATAGACTCGCATCAGCTCCTGCCAGTTCTGGCTAGTGAAACGACTGTCTCTATCACTGACTATTGACAACGGGACTCCATGTTCACTAACCCAAAAATCGAAAAACTTTTGGATCACTAACTCTGTACGTGCCTCTGCAGGCAAAGGAACAAAAATAGCATACTTGCTAAATCTATCAACTATGACCATGACTTGGCTCTTGTCGTGCCTACTCTTGACACCGGCATCCATGAAGTCAATGGAGACTGAATCTCCAGGCTGGTCTGGAATGGGCAAGGGTCTGAGGAGACCTAGAGGGGCACGCGTTGTGGTCTTGTTCCTCTGACAGACTTTACAACTGCGGACAGACTCTATGCAGTCGTTGTTCACTCCTGGCCAGGTGTACGCGTGCATAAGATTGGCCAAAGTCTTTTGCCAACCAAAGTGTCCCTCTGTATCATGGCGTTCCCCTAGGATCAGACTGCGGATTTCCTCATTGTTGGGAATGCATAGGCGGTCTACTACATTAGTCTTCTCAAATAGCAAAACCCTTTGTAGTGCCGTAATCTGGCTTTGTCTCTGGGGCCTCCTTAACCTTCTTGAGGAGGTCACTATAGATAGGGTCCTGCGCATATGCTTGTCTAACTTTCTCCTGCAGGTCTCTCCCTATGTCCAGATAGTGAACTATAGCTCCAAAGTAGTCTGATCTCCTACTCAGAGCATCCGCAAATACATTGTACTTGCCTTTCACAGGCTTGAGCTCAAAGTCATATTGGTCTATCTCAGCGGCCCACCTAGTTAACTTAGGTGTCATCTTGGCCTGTGTCTTCAACCATCTAAGCGTCTCATGGCCTGAATACACTTTGAAGTGCCTCCCAAGCAGGTAATGCTTCCAATGCTCTAAAGTCTGCCTGAGAGCGTAGAGTTCCCGCTCGTACGTCGAGGTAGCAACCGTCTCTGAGGGCATCCGCGCTGACATGAACTCTATGGGTCTGTAGCCATTGCCATCGTCTTGCTGTAACACGACGCCTATTCCATACTTGCGTCCGTTGTGACGACAAATGGCAAAGACGGATCTGCTACCTTGAGGATAGGATACTCTATCAATGCGCGCTTTAATTTCTTTAGCGCAGACGTACAGTCTTTATCCAATTGCCAGATTGCCTCTTTCTTGAGCAACGTGCGCAAGGGAGCGGTGATGGTAGAGAAGTTCCTCTCGAACTTCCGGTAATAATTGGCTAAGCCCAGAAACGACCGCAACTCTGTCAATGTGCGGGGCGTCGGCCAGTCTTTAATTGCCGCTATCTTACTATCCTCAAGCTTGATCCCATCTCCGTC
Source organism: Chara braunii (assembly GCA_003427395.1). Lineage (NCBI taxonomy): Eukaryota > Viridiplantae > Streptophyta > Charophyceae > Charales > Characeae > Chara > Chara braunii. The sequence goes on from BFEA01000037.1 coordinate 1,796,971, forward strand.
TAATACGTGGCCCAAGTATAGGACTTGTGTCTTGGCCCACTCGCACTTCTTTGCATTGATCTTGAAGTTAGCTTCTTTGAGCTTCTCCAAGACCTGCCTCAAATGACCCTGGTGCTCTTGGAGGGTCCTACTAAAAACTAAGATGTCGTCTAAATACACTATGACGAATCTATCTAACCAAGGCCTAAACAGGTCATTCATACATCGCTGAAATTTGGCTGGCGCATTGGTCAGTCCAAAGGGCATCACTATAAACTCATAATGCCCATCACGAGTTTGGAACGCAGTCTTGTACTGGTCATCAGGATGGACTTCTATCTCATGGTAACCGGACTTCAAATCTATCTTGGAGAAATACTTACAACCCTACACTCGATCTAAGAGATCGTCTATCCTGGGCAGTGGTTCAACATTTTTGACTGTAATCGCATTCAGACACCTATAGTCTATACACATGCGCAATTCTCCTTCCTTCTTGGGGACAAACAAGACAGGTGCTCCAAAAGGAGACAAACTCGGCCTGATCCAACCTTTCTCAAGGAGCTCATCCAACTGCTTACGCAACTCTTCTAACTCTCTAGGGGACATCCTGTAGACTGCTCCCTCAGGAGTTCTACTGCCAGGTTCTATCTCTATCCTGTGCTGGATTGGCCACGACACTACTCCTGTCGGCGACTTAGATAAATCTTTGAACTCTTCCAGCAGCTTGGCTATGGCTGGATCTATGGAACTCACCTCTTCCTTAGCCTCAATGACAGGTCTAACATAAACTACAAAGACCTGATCCTCTAACCGCTCCTTTTTTACCAATCGTGCGAACGAGGGAGCACTGAGACAGCAATGTGCCAACGAGTTGTCTACTCCTGACACATGGAACAAACGGGTTGTCTTAACCTCACCTGACGGACTAGGGAGCCTACACTCGTGTTCTCTCAAGTGGAGTGTGGCCCCTGCTGCCTCTCCCCAGTCCATGTCGAGGACTATGTCAAAAGGAAGGTCATCCTGAACAAGGAGAGTCAGGGAACGGAGAACTTTCTCCACCTTCCCATCTTTCTCTAGGCGGAAGTACGCCTGGACTCCCTCTACGTAGTCCTCAACTCGCATCATGCGGTTGTTTGCGAGGACACTAACTATGGGGTCTTCCAATTTTTGGACTTTTAACCCTAGCCTCAGCTTCTTCAGCGCCTTACGGCTAATGTAACTTCGGGTGGCCCCTGAGTCTATAAGGGGCCCAACTCTACTTATGAAAACCTCTACATCTACTAGCACTAGCTGCCTAGCTGCCCTTTGCTATCTTTCTTCATCTTGGCCCAGGCAGGCATCCTCTCCTTCAATTCTTCTGCCACACCTGTGAGGAACATGCCTAGAGAGACACAAGACAGCTAACTAGGCACGGGCCTGCAACCTCTGTCGAAGGCTCATGTGGTGTGGGAGTTTCCTCTACGCGCGCGCTCGCTTCCCCACATGGCCTAGAAGTAAGGGCAGTTGTGACCCCTACCGATGGCTGCCTTTTGACTCATGGGCAGCCCACCTGGCCTGTCTATATTTAGGACAATATTTGATGATATGGGCAGGGTCACCACAATAAATGCACTGCCCTTGCTCCATCCGCTGTTGCCACACTTTCTCGTCCAGGCCCAGATCTTCCCAGGGCCAGCCTTGTGGCCAACCTCTGTGCCAATCTCCTCTCCTTTGAGGTGAACTTCCACCTCTACGTTGCGGGGACCGACTGGGACCTTGGCGATTTGGCGGGGGACCTTTACCCCTACCTCCCTCTTGGCGGTCCCTTTAGCCGCCAACCCCCTGAGCGCCCGATCCTCAGCCTCCCATGGCCTTGGCCCTTTTGGCCCTGGCCTCCTCCTTTACCTTGCGGCCTCCCTCCAGCCACGACAGCCGCATAGGACCTCCCCCGACCTACGCTGCTGTCCTCCTCCTCAAGTCCCCACTCAATCTGGCTGTAGGGGACCTCATCAGTACCCCCTTCCTCCAATGTAAGGATCATGTGGTCCTTGGCCCTGACTTGGCCAGAGATGGTACGGCCTTTCCACTTTTTGCCCTTATCTAAGTCTTTGTGCCAAAAAGTGGAAACTGGCATCGACTTTGCTTCGAACAGCACCACCTCTCTACTGAGCGCATCATACGTCATAGTGGGCTGTTGGGATTTGTCAAAGAAATGCCCTCGTAAGGGCTCTGGCATGGCACGAGAGAAGAGTTGGACCAGTTGGGACTCAGTCACCCCATGGTCCGGAACGGCCACCAGGTCATCCATAACGGCCTTGAGTGCCTTGGCACTCCTCCACTACAGTGAGGGGATGGTTTGGAGTTTGTCAGTGGCTCTTACGCCCCTGCGAAGATCAGCGAATCGCTCTCTGAGGAGCTTGAAGAATTGAGGAAAGGGGGTGACCTTGGAATAAGCGACCATGTTGTTCTCGCAATCGGCCGCGCGCGCGAGGGACCTAGCAAAACTAGTTGCTTCCTCCTTGAGGGCTTGGAAGGCTACAAGGACCTGGCCGTCCTGTACGATATGCTGTAAGTAAACATAGTTGTTTACGCTAGCCTCCCAGTTATCGAAATTCTCCTCAGGCTTCCCGCCGTACGCGTCTGGGAACTTAAGATTAGTTGGGTCCTTGCGGGGTCTGGCCTCGCTCTCGACAGTGGCTACTGCTTTGGCACCCTCAATGGCGCCTTCACAAAACTTCCCCACGTTATCTCTCAACCGCCTGACTTCGGCCCCAATGTGGGTAACCATGTCGCGCGCAAACTCTCGGAACCCTGACCGCATGGCACTCAGGGCCACATCGTGACCCCAGCTGGCTTGGCGTTCCTCCAGCCAGGCCTCACTCAATACCTCCAGGTACCCCAACATCTTATCCATTTTGGCAAAGACATCTGGCTGCGCCTGCACTTCTTCTCTACAGGCTCTCACCTTCTCCACCTCTGCGGTCAACCGATTAACTTCCTCCCTCCTCCTCTTCTTCTCCCTCTTCATTCTCAATTTCCACTCCAACTTTTTCTCCTCCTCTGTCTCCTATCGTTCCAAGGGGTCCTCAATCGTTGCTAGTGCCCTGGCAAACGCCTCCTTCTCCTCCTGTGGCACATACAACTGTGCCTCCTCATCTTCCCCCAACGATAAATTAGTTATCCACTCGCTGATTTTCTTCTCCATCTCTGCATCCTCATCCTTCGTGCCACTACTCTCCCCTTTTGCTTCTCTGCGTCTTCTCTCTTCTGCTTCCTCTGCTGCCGCTTCCTCCTCGGCAGCCTTTTTCTTCTCCTCCATCTCCTCCTCCAGTTTCTTCATTTTCGCCGCCTGCTCCTCTGTGCGATTGCTTTCAATTTCGCTTGCTTCAGGAGCTCTTTCCTTTCTCTATTCTCTTTCACTAAGGCGGCCATCTGCTCTTGTTGAGCCTGGGTATAGGGGCAAGTGCTCTTCCCACTACGGGTGTCAACCATGGTGGTTAGTGTACAACCGGGTTAGCGGTTCCAAACCTCACCACTTAGACTCTAACCCTTGACTGACAAACTTACTGACTCAATCTAAAGACTTACAGAATCCGGACAGGGATCCTGTCAACTAGGGTCTCTAGCCTAGACCTACTCTAAGGCTGTCACTACTAGACCTGTTGCTGATCAGGAGGCATTTAAGGAGATCCCCCGTAACTCCTCAGGAATTATTTAACGTTGCAAACAGGACAGGACGACGAGATCAGCAGGTCTCTCAACACTTACTAAAGACTGTGTCTGACGACTCGACTGTCCCGGAGGACACGAGCCCTCCCAAGGACTGGGACAGACCGGCGGGCTGCTCGGTGTGGCACGGTAGGCCCGAAAACCTCCGATCAACTCCCGGTCGACTCTTCCGGTCGGCTACGGTTGCCGGCTTCTCCTTCCTCGCCACCTTTCTCTTCACCCCGACTATCTTCTTTCTCCTTTTTTTTGTTTTTTTTTTGTCATCATCTCTCTCTTCACCTCCTCGGCTATGGCTTCTCTCTCCCTTCTCAGTCTCCTCCTCCACCTTCTCTTTCAACCTCCTTCGTTCTTTGTGGCTGAGCTCCGCGGCTATGGCCGCCTCTCACTTCACGGGATTGCACGGCACGCTTCACAGGTAAGTGACAACCAAACTTGTATCGCTCATCTCTCTCTCTCTCTCTCTCTCTCTCTCTCTTCTACTTCGTCGTGGTCTTCTCTGCAGGTGCGTGCGGCGGCTTCTTCAACCTCGGTGTCCTCTATGGCGGACTTCTTCTTCGTCGGCCACCTCAGCTATGGCGCATCACTCCCTGCGACACACAACGCAGCGCGTGGAACAGCGGGTACCAGCTCCGATACCAATGCAATCAGACAGATTCAGACTTGCTTTCATTCACACTTTACATGCATGCAAACAGTAGCGCAGCAAACTGGCGACACGTGCCCGCACAAAACTCAGAGATATGGGAACCCAGATACGAGTTCACTTCAACTGGCTATGGCGACATAGCGCCCACACAACACTCTGTTCGCATACACCGGATCACCCTGGATATCCCACACGGGTCTCTCTGAACACTCACACACACACACTGAACACTCACTACAGCTATGGCGGCTATGGCCGCCTCTACCCTATCGCTATGGCTATGCTTCGTCTCTCTGCCCACTTCGTCTTCGGGCTCACTGCAGACCTCCTTGCACAAGTCGTTGTGGCAGCTCTTCCGCATGGCTCATGCAGGAATGAATGAATGGTTGGGCGCTGCCTCTTGATTTATACTTCTGCAGCTCGTTGGTCTGGCCCTTTCCCATGCCCGAAGTGCACACAGTCCCATGCGGTACTTGCTTGACTAGACCAGGACTGCCTAGGACTGGGACTGTTGACTCAACACGGGCAGACTCCACCACTTGCCTCACCACTTGCCTTTGTCTAAACGTGGGCAACTTCGAAAGGCCACTACTGGGACCTTCCGGAAGACCGTAGACTTGGCCTTTCGTGACTGTAGCAGCTGTCTCTTATACACATCTAGATGTGTATAAGAGACAGATACTTCTGCAGCTCGTTGGTCTGGCCCTTTCCCATGCCCGTAGTGCACACAGTCCCATGCGGTACTTGCTTGACTGGACCAGGACTGACTGGGGACNTTCTGCTTCCTCTGCTGCCGCTTCCTCCTCGGCAGCCTTTTTCTTCTCCTCCATCTCCTCCTCCAGTTTCTTCATTTTCGCCGCCTGCTCCTCTGTGCGATTGCTTTCAATTTCGCTTGCTTCAGGAGCTCTTTCCTTTCTCTATTCTCTTTCACTAAGGCGGCCATCTGCTCTTGTTGAGCCTGGGTATAGGGGCAAGTGCTCTTCCCACTACGGGTGTCAACCATGGTGGTTAGTGTACAACCGGGTTAGCGGTTCCAAACCTCACCACTTAGACTCTAACCCTTGACTGACAAACTTACTGACTCAATCTAAAGACTTACAGAATCCGGACAGGGATCCTGTCAACTAGGGTCTCTAGCCTAGACCTACTCTAAGGCTGTCACTACTAGACCTGTTGCTGATCAGGAGGCATTTAAGGAGATCCCCCGTAACTCCTCAGGAATTATTTAACGTTGCAAACAGGACAGGACGACGAGATCAGCAGGTCTCTCAACACTTACTAAAGACTGTGTCTGACGACTCGACTGTCCCGGAGGACACGAGCCCTCCCAAGGACTGGGACAGACCGGCGGGCTGCTCGGTGTGGCACGGTAGGCCCGAAAACCTCCGATCAACTCCCGGTCGACTCTTCCGGTCGGCTACGGTTGCCGGCTTCTCCTTCCTCGCCACCTTTCTCTTCACCCCGACTATCTTCTTTCTCCTTTTTTTTGTTTTTTTTTTGTCATCATCTCTCTCTTCACCTCCTCGGCTATGGCTTCTCTCTCCCTTCTCAGTCTCCTCCTCCACCTTCTCTTTCAACCTCCTTCGTTCTTTGTGGCTGAGCTCCGCGGCTATGGCCGCCTCTCACTTCACGGGATTGCACGGCACGCTTCACAGGTAAGTGACAACCAAACTTGTATCGCTCATCTCTCTCTCTCTCTCTCTCTCTCTCTCTCTTCTACTTCGTCGTGGTCTTCTCTGCAGGTGCGTGCGGCGGCTTCTTCAACCTCGGTGTCCTCTATGGCGGACTTCTTCTTCGTCGGCCACCTCAGCTATGGCGCATCACTCCCTGCGACACACAACGCAGCGCGTGGAACAGCGGGTACCAGCTCCGATACCAATGCAATCAGACAGATTCAGACTTGCTTTCATTCACACTTTACATGCATGCAAACAGTAGCGCAGCAAACTGGCGACACGTGCCCGCACAAAACTCAGAGATATGGGAACCCAGATACGAGTTCACTTCAACTGGCTATGGCGACATAGCGCCCACACAACACTCTGTTCGCATACACCGGATCACCCTGGATATCCCACACGSGTCTCTCTGAACACTCACACACACACACTGAACACTCACTACAGCTATGGCGGCTATGGCCGCCTCTACCCTATCGCTATGGCTATGCTTCGTCTCTCTGCCCACTTCGTCTTCGGGCTCACTGCAGACCTCCTTGCACAAGTCGTTGTGGCAGCTCTTCCGCATGGCTCATGCAGGAATGAATGAATGGTTGGGCGCTGCCTCTTGATTTATACTTCTGCAGCTCGTTGGTCTGGCCCTTTCCCATGCCCGAAGTGCACACAGTCCCATGCGGTACTTGCTTGACTAGACCAGGACTGCCTAGGACTGGGACTGTTGACTCAACACGGGCAGACTCCACCACTTGCCTCACCACTTGCCTTTGTCTAAACGTGGGCAACTTCGAAAGGCCACTACTGGGACCTTCCGGAAGACCGTAGACTTGGCCTTTCGTGACTGTAGCAGCTACGACTTTGACCCTTCCGGACTGTAGCAGCTACGACCTTAACCTTTCGGGAAAGCTACAACTACGACTTCTAGACCTGACTAAGACTCCTACTTCGACATGTCTACAGATCGAACCCCTGCTACCTATGGACCCTATGACAACCTATCAACTGTTAAAAATACACAGGTCGCGGGTTCAACTCTACGGGTCAACACAAGTACTGTACACAGGTAAAGTGGGGACTAGGGATCGAGCCCTGGGATCTGCATCATCTATTGCGAACTGGTGAATACCATTTCAGAGAGAGAGAGAGAAAGAGAGAAAGAGAGAGAGCGAGAGAGAGAGAGAGAGAGAGAGACCAGATTGTTGTGCGGTCCAAGGAATAAGTTGGCGGCCATAGCCGCAGAGCTCGGGCACAAGGTCACAAGGAAAGAAGAAGGTGAAGGGGAGAGAGGTCATAGCCAAGGCAAAAGAAGGGAAAAAAAAAAAAAAAAAAAAAAAAAGACATAGCCGAGGGTGCAGAGAGAAAGAAGTGAGGAAGAAGAAAGGTGGGAAGAAGAGAAGCGAGGGTTGGTGAGGAAGAAAGTTGCGACAGCCATCGCCAAGTTGAGGGTTGACCGAAGCGTTGACCAAGGGGTTGACCGAAGTTGACTTGGGAGTTACTCAGGCGTTGACCAAGGCTGACTGGCATTGACCAAGGCGTTGACCAAAGCTGTTGACCACGAGTTTGACCAAGCTGGAGTTGGTATATTCTCGCCAAGCCTTTAGCCTATCCTCACGCCCTATGGATGTGCACACTAGGTGATAGGAACTCTGTGTATGTGGTTGTAGAGCTTTGTTGACCAGACCCACACAAGCTGAGTAGGGCTAAAGGTTGTGTCTGACGACTCGACTGACCCGGAGAACACGAACCCTCCTGAGGAGTTCCGGGGGATCTCCTTAAATGCCTCCTGATCAGCAGTAAATCCTGTAGTGACAGCCTTAGTTTAGGTCCTCCTGATCAACAACAAATCCTGTAGTGACAGCCCTAGTTTAGGTCTAGGCTAGAGGCCCTAGTTGACAGGATCTTGCTAAGATTTTGTGGTACTTAGTTGAGTCAGTCCTAGGATGAGTCAGTCAGGGGGTGAGAGTCTAAGTGGTGAGGAGTGGAACTGATTCTTGGTTGTGCACCTATCACCATGGTTGACACGCATAGTGGAAAGAGTACCACCCAATACACGAAAGCTCAGGAAGAGCAGGTCGTCGCCGTCCTTAAAGAAAGGAAAGAGAACCAGGCCAAGAAGGAGTTGATTAAGAAGGCCAAGAAGCTGGCTCTGTAGGAGGAGCAGGCGGCGAAGAGAAAGAAGTTGGAAGAAGAGATGGAGAGATTGAAGGAGGAGGAGGAAGAGAAGACGAAGGAAGTGGAAGAGGAGGAGATAGAGGAAGAGGAAGAAAAAGAAGAGCCTTTGCTCAAAAGCAGTGCAAAGCAAAGAGGTGAGTCAAGCAGCACGAAGAAGGAGGAATCATGGCTGGAGAAAAAAGTATCTGAGTGGGTAGCTAATTTATCTCTGTGAGAAGAAGAAGAGGCCATATTATATGTTCCCCTAGAGGAGAAGGAGGCCGTAATCAGGGAGTGGGAAGCAGAAAAAGACCCTCTGAGACGTCAGACTATAGAGGAGGAAAAGAAGTTGGAATGGAAATTGCGTCTCACGAGGGAAAAGAAAAGAAGGATGGAGGAGGCAAACAAAGTGGCAAGGGAGTTGGAGGTGGTAAAGGCGCAGAGGAAGGAGATTAAGGCGCAAGGAGATATACAGGGAAAGTTGGACATTATTTCAAGAAATATAGAACTCCTAGCCAAAGCCTAGAACGAGCAACATCAGTTTGCTCGAGCCCAGGACATCGCTTTACACTCCATTCGTCTGGGGTTCAGGGATTTCGCACGCGAGATGATGCTGCACATAGGTACAAAAGTGCAGGTGAGGATAGAGGGTACAAAAAAGTTATGTACAAGCGCCATTGAAGGCGCAAAGTTGGCCGCTCCTAAGGAAGAAGAGCCACGCCCCCGTAGAGAGTCCGTGAAGATCAAATTTCCTCAACCCTACAGTGGGAAGGAGGAGGAAAATTTCGATAACTGGGAGGCGAGTATTAACACGTATGTCTATTTGCAGCATATCGTGGCTTAGGAACAAGTCCTCATTGCCTTCCAGGCGCTCAAAGACGAAGCGGCTAGCTTCGCCAGATCCCTCGCTCGCACTGCACAGTGCGAAATGGTAGCCTACTCTAAAATTACTCCCCTCCCTGAATTCCTTAAATTATTACAGGAACGATTTGCAGATGCCACACGAGGCGTCAGAGTCTCTGACAAGCTGCAAACTATCCACTCACGCCAATGGAGGAGTACTCAAGGGCGTAATGGATGAGCTAGTAGCCATCCCGGACCACGGGGTCACCAAGCCCCAGTTGGTTAACTTATTTTACCGTGCCATGCCAAAGCCCCTGCGAGTTCTTCTTTGAGAAAAGTAGACAGCCCACCATGACGTATGACGCGTTGAGTAGAGAAGTGGTGCTGTTCGAGGCACAGTCCATGCCAGTTTCCTCTTTCTAGCACAAGGACTTGGATAAAGGGAAAAAGTGGAAGGGTCTTACAATCTCTGGCCAGGTTAGGGCCAAGGATCATTTGATCCTTACTTTAGATGAAGGTGGTATGGACGAGGTCCCCTACATCCAAATTGAGTGGGGCCTAGAGGAGGAGGACAACAGTGCAGGTCAGGGGAGGACCTACGCTGCTGTCGCGGTTGGAGGGAGGCCGCAAGGTAGAGGGGGAGGCCAAGGCCAAGGGGGTCGGGCCTCAGGTGGCCAAGGACAGGGCGCCCAAGGGGTTGGCGTTAGAGGAAACTGTCAAGAGGGAGGTAGGGGTCAAGGTCCCCCGCCAAATCACTCACAATCTTATCGATCACCTCCAAGGAGAGGTGGATGGCACCCTGGCTTGCCAAAGGGCAGGCCATGGGAAGACTTGGGTTTGGACCAGACCGTATAGCAGCGTCGTGGACCAGGATCAATGCATTTACTGCGGTGATCCTAGCCACATAATTAAATATTGTCCAAAGTATAGAGAAGCCCGGTATGCTGCGCAAGCAGCAAAAGGCAACCGCCGGTAGGGGTCGCAACTGCCCTTACCCCTAGGCCATGTGGAGAAGAGTGCGCGCACCACAGAGTAACTCCCAAACCACATGAGCCTACGACAGAGGTTGCTGGCCAATACCTAGATAGTTCCAGAGACAGCTTGTGTAAGGGTCTCTCTAGGTACTTCCCTTACACCAGCACCTAGACAGTTCCAGAGACAGCTTGTGTAAGGGTCTCTCTAGGTACTTCCCTTACACGCGTGGTTGAAGAGTTAAAGGAGAGGATGCCTGTCTGGGCCAAGATGAAGAAGGATGCGAAAGGACAACTAGTTTTGGTAGATGTAGAGATTTTCAGAGGTAGAGTAGGAGCCCTTATAGACAGTAGGGCCAGCCGCAGCTATATCAGTAGAAAAGCGTTGCAAAAGCTGAAGCTGAATTTGAAAGTCCAAAAGCTAGGAGACCCTACAGTCAGCATCCTCGCAGACAATCACACCATGCGAGTCGAGGATTACGTTGAGGGAGTCCAGGCGTACTTTCGCCTAGAGAAAGATGGGAAGGTGGAGAAAGTTCTCCATTCCCTGACTCTCCTCGTCGAAGACAGCCTTCCTTTCGACATAGTCCTAGGAATGGAGTGGGGAGAGGCAGCAGGGGCCACACTGCATTTGAGAGAGCATGAGGGTAGGCTCCCTAGTCCCACCGGTGAAGCTAAGACCGCTTGCCTATTTCATGTGTCAGGAGTAGATAGCACTCTGGCACATTGTTGCCTCAGTGTTCCCGCGTTCGCGTGAATAGTGAAGAAGGAACAATTAGAAGAACAGGTCTTTGTAGCCTACATGAATCTAGTTACTGAGCCTAAGGAGGAGACACCCATAGAGCCCGCTATTGCCAAGTTGCTGGAAGAATATACAGATTTAGTTAAGCCGCCTATGAGAGTAGTGTCGCGGCCGATCCAACATCATATTGAGATAGAGCCTGGCAGTAAGACTCCTAAGGGTGTCGTATATAGGATGTCCCCAAAGGATTTAGAGAAGTTGCGTAAACAGTTGGACGAGCTCCTCGAGAAGGGTTGGATTAGGCCCATTTCATCTCCATTTGAAGCACCTGTTCTTTTTGTTCCCAAGAAAGAGGGAGAGCTTAGAATGTGTATAGACTATAGGGGTCTCAATGCTATTACAGTTAAGAATGCAGAACCGCTGCCCCGGATAGACGATTTGTTAGATCGGGTGCAGGGCTGCAAATACTTTTCGAAGATAGACTTGAAATCCGACTATCATCAGATAGAGGTTCATCCTGATGACCAGTACAAGACAGCATTCCAGACTAGATATGGGAACTGCGAGTTTGTAGTTATACCCTTTGGACTAACCAATGCGCCAACAACTTTTCAACATTGTATGAATGATTTGTTTAGGTCGTGGTTAGATAGATTTGTTGTAGTGTATCTAGATGATATTCTAGTGTTAGTAAGACCCTCCAGGAGCATGAGGGCCATCTGAGGCAGGTCTTCGAGAAGCTTAGAGAAGCTAACTTCAAGATTAACGCAAAGAAGTGTGAATGGGCCAAAACACAAGTTTTGTACGTGGGCCACATCTTAGATGGAGACGGCGTTAGACCTGAAGACAGTAAAATCGCAGCGATTAGAGATTGGCCAACACCCCGCACACTGACAGAGTTGCGGTCGTTCTTAGGCTTAGCTAACTACTATAGGAAGTTCGTCAGAAACTTTTCCACCATCGTTGCGCCCCTTCGCAGGTTGCTAAAGAAAGAAGCAATATGGAAGTGGGACAAGGACTGTACATCAACCCTGAAGAAGCTAAAGCGGGCGTTGATAGAGTATCCAGTCCTTAAGATAGTCGATCCGTCCTTGTCGTTCGTTGTTACCACTGACGCGAGTTAGTACAACATAGGTGTTGTTTTACAGCAAGGCGATGGCAATGGATATAGGCCCGTAGAATTCATGTCTGCTAAGATGCCTTTAGAGAAGGTAGCGATATCCACCTATGAGAGGGAACTCTACGCTCTCAGGCAAGCACTAGAGCACTGGAAACACTACTTGCTTGGGAGGCACTTTAAAGTCTATTTAGACCACGAGACATTAAGGTGGTTGAAGACGCAGGCCAAGATGACACCTAAGCTTACCAGGTGGGCCGCCGAATAAGATCAATATGACTTTGAACTTGAGCCAGTTAAAGGGAAGAACAATGTAGTTGCGGATGCTCTAAGCAGGAGAGCAGATTACTTTGGGGCAATAGTTCACTATCTAGATATAGGGAGAGACCTGCAACAGAAAGTTAGAGAAGCATATGCACAGGACCCTATCTATAGTGACTTCCTGAAGAGAGTTAAGGAGTCCCCAAAGTCCGAACCAGATTACCGCACTACTGACGGATTGCTATTTGAGAAGATTAATGTAGTTGACCGCCTGTGCGTTCCTAACCCTGAAGAGATCTGAAGTTTGATCTTAGGGGAATGCCATGATACAAATGGACACTTTGGTTGGCAAAAGACACTAGCCAACCTCATGCGCGCATACATCTGGCGCGTACATCTGGCCTGGTATGAAGGCGGACTGCATAGAGTATGTCCGCAATTGTAAAGTCTGTCAGAGGAATAAGACTACTACGCGAGCCCCTCTTCGTCTTCTCAGACCCTTGCCTATTCCTGATAGACCCGGAGATTTGATGTCCATTGACTTTATGGATATTGGGGTAAAGAGTAGGCATGGCAAAAGTCAAGTCATGGTTATAGTTGATAGGTTTAGTAAATAAGCAGTTTTTGTTCCTTTGCCTACAAAGGCACGCACAAACTTAGTAGTTCAAAAGTTTTTCGACCATTAGGTCAATGAGCATGGTATGCCACTGTCGATAGATAGTGACAGGGATACCAGATTCACCAGTCAGAATTGACAGGAACAAATGAGAGTCTATGGTTCCAAGTTGTTGATGTAATCTGGCCGCCATCCTGAGACTAACGGCCAGACTCAACAGATGAACAAGCTCCTGCAACAAGTTCTTAGGATGTACATTAGGCCCGACCAGGGATGAGATGCTTCCTAAGGTAGCCAGTGCATATAATAATAGTGTGCACTTATCTACATGTCGCACTGCACAAGTCTTTTAGACCGCGGAGACCATTTGAGGGACTTAACCGGGATCAAATTCAGAGGTTACCGCCCGGTACACGAGAATTTGCGATACAGCACAAGAAAAAGATAGCTACCGTTGTAGACAACCTCAGGAAAGCCCAACACAAAATGATAAAGCAAGCTAATAAGCATCGTCGCCCCTCACAGTTTCAAGTAGGCGACTTAGTCTGGGCCAAATCAAAAGAGTTCGCTCCTCAGGAGAACATCTCACAAAAGTTGTTGCTTGCGTAAAGAGGATTGTGGCCAGTCTTAGAAGTTAAGAGCGGAGAAGATGGACCATCCTATACTACTGAGATTCCAGCACACCTCCACACCTACCCAGTGTTTCATGCGTCAAAGTTGTTGCCCTGCATCACAAGTCAACAATTCCCATCACACAAATCTATGATTCCTCCGGATATGGATGACAAATACGACATTGAGGGGATAGTAGGTGAGGATGTCTTTCGAACAGGAGGTAGAGGTCGTCCACAGAAACAGTACAAAGTCAGATTCACATTTCAGGAACCGAAAAATGACCGCTGGTTCACGCGAACAGAACTTCTAGAGACAACTCCCGACATAGTTCGAGCCTATGAAAGAGAAGAAGGGAAAAGGTCCTGCCTTAGACTGAGGTATTCTCGGAGGACCTCAAATTTAGGCCGGCGGGAGTGAAACGATTTTCACCTTTTGTAGGCACACATGCGGGCACCAGGATTCGATCCCCAAGCCTCACTTTGTCCATGTATAGTATCAAGTCGACCCCCGAGTGTTTGAACCCGTGACCTGTGTTTTGGTAGTTGTTTGTCGTCTGTCGTAGGTCTGTGCAGTGGTAGGGGTTGGATCTGTAGGTCTGTCAATTAGGAGTCACAACTCTATAAAGGTCGTAGTTGTAGGTACTCTGAAAGGTCAAGCTCGTAGCTGCTACAGTCCTGAAAGGTCGAGGTCGTAGCTGCTACAGTACTCGAAAGGCCAAGTCTACAGACTTTCGGAGGGTCCGGAAGTGGCCTTTCGAAATTGCCTCACGTTTAGTCAGAGACAAGTGGGCAAGTGGTGAGCCCAAATGCGTTACGTCGGCAGTGCGATTGCATTGAGTTGGCAGTGCAAACCCATGCAGTCAACGGTACTGGTCCAACCAATCCAAGTCTAGTCAAGCAAGTACCATGAGGGATTGCGTGCACCATGGGCCGATGGAAAGGGGCAGACCAACGAGTTACAGAAGTGTAAATCAAGAGGCAGCGCTTACCTATTCATTCATTCGCCACGTAAGCCATGCGGAAGCGCTGCTACAGCATCTTGTGCAAAGGTGGTATGCAGGATGCCCGAGGACGAAGTGGGCTGAAGGGAAATCGTAGCCATAGTAAGTAGTGGTAGTGCGGCCATAGCCGTTGTAGGAGGAAGTTAGACTTAGCGTGCGTGTGTGGTGGTATTCAGGGCGATCCAGAGTGAGCATGTGTGAACAGTGGAGTTGGACACAGTGACGAAGGTTGGGATGTTTAGGCGTCAATGCGCCATAGGCTGTTGAAGTGAACTTGCATCTGAGCTGTGTTCTTGATTTCCATTTCTCTAAGCTTTGAGTGGGTGCCCGACGCCAGTGTGAATCTCCATCTATTTGCATGTACGCGAATTGAGAGTGAAAGTGAGTCCGATTGGACTTTCACTCTCGCCAGCCTAACTCCGAGGTCCTCCGAGAAAGTTATCAATTTTACCTATCTATTATGTTAATTCCTCTCTTAGCCCTCTCGTAGTAGGACCCAATATGCGGTGCGTCTCAATTAGTTCATCTCTCGTAAACCAGCAATCCTTTGAAGGTTCCTTGTATGCAAACCTAACCCTATAATGTCGCTATGGTCTACCCTTGCACCTAGATCTGTAAACATCTTCCCCAACAATCCTATCCACATCATACTTACCATCCATATCAGGGGGAATCATAGATCTGCGTGATGGAAACATGTCGTTACTAACGCAAGTAACTTTGAGGTGTGAAACACCAGATACGTGTGCAAGTGAGGAGGAATCTCAACAACATACGAAGGACCATCCACATCACCAATTACATCCAGAATCTGCCACGGTCCTCTATAAGCAGGCAACCATTTTTGCGATATATTCTCCTCAGGGAGAAACTCTTTCAATTTTACCCAGACCAAGTCCCTACAACAAATTATGAAGGCCTGCGGTGCTTATTTGCCTGTTCCACCATTTGGTGTTGTGCCTTGCTAATATTCTCCTTGACTTTGTCCAAGTCCTTTTGATAGTGAATACAAATTCCCTAGTCCCTTAAACAGTCAATGGGTCTACGAGGGCGCCATCCAAGATGCAGTTCAGTAGGTGTCCTAGACGTAGCTAGATGCACAAAGTTATTGTATGCACTGACAACTTTTGGCAGATGTCCATCCCTGTGAATCTGATCTCGTCGGATGTACATGCGCAGTACTTGCTGCAGCAACTTCTTCATTTGCTCGGTTTGTCCGTTCATCTCAGGGTGTCTACCTGAAAACATAGTCAGTTTGGACCGGTATACTTTCATCAGTTGTTGCCATTGTTCATTTGTGAACCACGTATCTCTGTCACTTACGATAGTCAAGGGATGCCCGAAGTCTTTCACCCAATGATTAAAACACTCCCTAATCAGCAGATTAGTCCTTGCTTCTGCCGGGAGTGGAACAAAAACAACAAATTTGCTAAATCTGTCTACCACCACCAGAACTTGACTCTTACCGTTTCTGCTCTTTACCTTGGTATTCATGAAGTCTAGAAATACGGAGTCCCTGGGTCCCAACGGAATAGGCAGCGGTCTAAGTAATCCAAGGGGAGGCTATGTTGAACTCTTGTTCCTTTGACATACCTGACAACCTTTTACATAAGGAAATGCAACCATGCTTCATTCTTGGCCATGTGTAGGAGCGCAGGAGGTTATCACGTCTTCCTCCATCCGAACTGCCCCTCAATATCATGACTTTCCCCAAGTGTAACGCTGTGAATTTCCTCGCTGTTCGGAATGCACAATCGATCATGGATGTTTTCTTTTTCAGACAATAATCCCTGCATCATTCTAAAATTCGGGACTTCGTGTGGCACAGTCTGCACCTTACTAATCAATTGGCTATAGAATGGATCACTCGCATAAGCAGAATTAATCTTCTCTTGAAGTTTGGTGCCTGCATCCAGATATGTTACAATAACACTGAAAAAGTCAGCTCTCCTACTCAATGTATCAACGACAACATTATATTTCCCCTTAACTTGCTTCAACTCAAAATCAAATTGGTCGACCTCCCCGACCCGCTTAGTCAATTTCGGTGTCATTCTAGTCTTGGTTTTCAGCCAGCGAAGTGTTCCATGATTCGAATACACTTTGAAGTGTCGTCCTAGAAGATAGTGTAGCCAATGACTCAGTGCTTCTTGCAAAGCAAACAACTTTCTCTCATATGTGGAAGAGGCGACCTTTTCGCTAGGCATTCTACAAGACATGAACTCGACTGGTGTGTATCCATTCCATCATTTTGCTGGAGTACAACACCTATACCGTACTGATTGGTGTCAGTGGTAAGTTGGTAACAATAAAAGGCAAAGACGGGTCAACAATTTTTAGAACCAAATATTCAATTAGACACTTTTTCATACGCTTGAAGGACGCTGTGCAGTCCTGATCCCATTTCCAAATGGTCTCCTTTTTTCAATAGCCTGCGTAATGGGGCAACGATTACCGTGAAGTTCCGAACGAGCTTGCAGTAATAATTGGCCAGACCAAGGAACAAACACAGTTCCGTCAACGTATGCGGGTTGGGCCAGTCTCTAATGGCTGCAATCTTTGGGTCTTCCGGTTTGTGTCCAAGAGTATCGGACGCTTAGCCCACTAGCCCACTCACATTTCTTGGGGTGCAACTTGAATTTCGCTTCACGTAGCTTATTTAGCACCAACCGAAGGTGCCCCTCGTGCTCACTCAAATTTTTACTAAAAATCAGTATATCATCCAAGTAAACGACGACAAACTTATCAAGCCAATCACGGAAGAGCTCATTCATACATCGTTGGAATGTTGCAAGGTCATTCGTCAAACCAAACGACATTACCACAAACTCATAGTGGCGGTATCTAGTTCGAAAAGCCGTTTTGTGCTGATCCTCGGGCAATACCTCAATCTGATGGTAGCCCGATTTCAGGTCAATTTTGGAGAAGTATCTGCAACCCTGAACTCTACCCAGAAGATCATCTATATGTGGTAACGGTTTCAACGTTCTTAACGATTATCACATTAAGTCCCCTATCTATGCACATACGCAGTTCACCGCCCTTCTTTGGCACAAACAAAACCAGTGCACCGAATGGTGAGGAGCTTAGGGATTTTGCTTCCGGGTTCCAAGTCTATCCGGTGCTCGGTCTCGCTCTCAACTATTCCACTTGGGGCCTCTCCAACATCAGCAAACTCAACAAGCAACTTTTGCACATTGGGGGGAATGGGTTCTTCCTTTTTCTTACCTTCACTCACCGGGCGTACATATGCAACAAACACTTGGTCAACGAGGTCATTCTTGACCACATGTCGGGTGAATGCATGGGCACTCGTGCAACAAAAGGATAGGCTATTCTCTACGCCGAATGCATTATAAAGTCAAATTTTCTTCTTTCCACCTGCAGGGGTAGGCAAACAACACTCATGCTCACCCAGTTTCACATTTGCATCGACGGCCTCACCCCAGTCAGTTCCTAGTATCATGTCAAAAGGGAGGCTATCCTCCACTAAGATTGTCAAAGAGTGCAGAACACGTTCCACCTTACCCCCTACCTCCAACCGGAAGTATGCCCTTACCCCTTCAACATATCTATTTACTATCATTTCTTTGTCGTCTATCAACTTACTAACAACGGGCTCTTCTAGCTTCTTTACCTTCAAGCCCAAGTGCATCTTCTGCAACCCTTTCTAACTTATGTAACTGTGCTTAGACCCACTGTCTATCAATACGCCTATCCTTTCTCTATTCACTTCGGGTATTATTAGTTGCGCTTTCTTCTTCTTCATCTCGGCCCAAGCGTGGCGACGAGTGATCAGTTCATCACCAATGCTTGCGAGGGAACCACCTAGAGAGGTCCTAGCACCAGCAACCTTTGGACAACTAACTAAGTGGGGGCCTACTACAGTCTTTGCCATTCAGATCTTCGGACAGGAGGGTGCTTCTTCAACACGCGCTTCTACCTTCTTGTCTAGGTCCAAAGTCCCTGTAGAGGTGACTGCAACCTCTACTGGCTGTTCCCTTTTGGGTACTTGTAATCGGGACAAAAAGAAATGATGTGGCCGGCGTTGCCACACTTGAAACATTGACCGGCCTTGCAACGTTCTTCCCATACCTTCTCGTCTTCCCATTTCCAACCAAGGTTTGCCTTCAGCTATCCGTGGGTGTTCCGGGTACGGCCGCCAAGCTCTACCTCTACTCCTTGTGAAGGGGGAACCTCTACGACCTTGTGAGGGACCATTTCCCCTACCACCCACGTAGTAGCTACCTTTGCCACCACCCCTCTGGGCAGCGGGTCCTCGTCCTCCACCTCGGCCACAACCTCCTCTTCCTTGGCCATGACCTCCTCTTCCTTGGCCACGACCTCCTCTTCCTCGGCCTCCTCCGCGGGTTGCAACCGCCGCATAGTCCCCTCCCCGGGCCATACGGCTGTTGCTATCTTCATCTAGACCATAATCTATTTGGTCATAAATCAGGAACTCTACACCTTATTCTTCGAAGGTGACCAGTAGGTTATCTCTACCCACTATGTTACCAGAAAAGGTTTTATCCTTCCACTTCTTCCCGGCCTGGAGATCTTTCCGGTAATGACAGTAGTTTGCTTCCTGGAGAAAGTCAGCATGATCCACTGCGATCTGGCTGAACTTCTCATAGGCCATCCCTTCTTCCTTTGCACAATATAGATTAGTCTTAAGGGGTTCTTGGAGTGCCCTAGCGAAGTTGTTAAGGATCTGAGCGGGGGTCTGTCCATGTTTCTTACATTGCAGTAACTCATCCATAGTGGCCTCGAGTGCTCACGCGCTCTTCCACTTCCGATCACTAATGTTGGATTCTGTCCTACGGCCAGGTTCTTGTCCTCGAACCTATCCTTCAGACCCTTGAAGAAATCCTTTATACGTGTCCTCTCAGAATACTGCACCATGGATGTGCAACCAACCTCTTTTACTAAGTGAATGGCAAAGCTAGCTGCGTCACCCCCTAGGCATGAACTAGCCATCAATACGCAACCCCAATATGGAATCATCTGCGCGTACAAGTGTCTATCGCCACCTCCCAGTGGAAGATACTCTCTTCCTTTTTCCCTATGTAGGTCCAGGGCAACTTCACCTTCACCTTTTGTCTGGCCCCGAAACCTTCTGCATCCTGGTCTCCCTTCTTCTCGGGACCTTTCCCTTTCTTGTCACCGTCACCATCACCATCATCTCCTCCATCTCCTCCCCCACCTCCAATCTTCAATTGTCTAATGATGGTAGGGTCGGATAGCTTCTTGCAGAGGACCTTATCTAGATGTTCTATATAACCAATAATTCGGTGATCTATTTGTTCAGAAGTGATGCGCAGAAAGTTATTCCAAGTTCCCTCGAACTCCCCTTGATGCATTTTGAGCTTACCAATTGACCGATGGAGTGCAGCTAATTCTTCATTAGTATGGAGAAGAGTGTCAGTCGTGAGGGTTAGTCGTTCATCTACAGTAGCTTCCTTACTTTGATGGAGAAGAGTGTCAGTCAGGAGGGTTAGTTGTTCATCTACAACAACTTCCTTACTTTAATGAAGAAGAGTGTCAGTCGTGAGGGTTAGCCGTTCATCTACGACAACTTCATTTTTTTTCCCCCCCTTATATTCTTGCCTTCTTATAGCCACCAACTTATTATTGAGCTTTATTCTCTTCTCCTCCAACAACAAGTTTTTCTCTTCCTGGTCTATTGCCGATTCCAGCTTAACCACAAAAGCATTTTTCTCCTCCTCACTCTCTTCTGGCAACTTCGTCCGATACCTGAACTAGCACATCCAATCCATTGCCTCCATATGAAGTAATCGAATTTCCCAGCTCGGCTACTCTCGGCCTTCTCTTCAGTCCACTGGGATCTTCTTCTCTCCAGCCTCCCATCTCCTTCCTCCTCTTCTTCTTCTTCTTTTGCTTCTGCTAGCTCTCTTCACCTTCTCCTCTCGCTCTCAAATCTTTTTCCAATTTTTCTTTCATCTCTCTTTCCATCTTTTGTTTCTCTTCCAACAACTTCTTCATTTCCTTCTTCTCCTTTCCTTTTCTTCTCCTCCTCTTTCTTCTTTTCAGCCAGTTTTTTGTCTACCTTTGCCTGCTCCGCGACAATATATGTCTGTGTCAATTTCCCGGACCTTAATAACACGTGAGAAAATTGTCCGCTGGAAACCAAGAGGGAAGATAAAGCGAAGAAGGGGTCCCCACAACGCGGACAGGGACAGAGGCAGGATCGGCCTGTAGGTTCCTCACAATAGGCCCAAAAATCGGGTCCTGGGCAGTAGCTAGGCAATGGTCTGACGGGTCTTCTCCCCAAAAGAACGAGTAAAAAGATCAGGAAGAGAGCGCCAGGCCTAGTAGAAAGGGCATCCGCCACTCGATTGTAGCAGCCCTTCTTGTGCTTCAATTAAAAGTCGAACAAGTCAATGAACTGAATGCAGCGGGCAAGCTTGTCATTCAGCTTTCCCTAGGACTCCATCCACTGAAGGGTGGAGTGATACGAAAAGATCTTGAAGTGCTTGCCTAGGAGAAAGTGTTTCTAATGCTCGAGTGCTGACACAAGGGCATAAAGCTCTTTCTCATAGGTGGAATCCTGCAGCTTCTTGGCTTGGATCTTCTTGCCCATGCACTCGACAAGCTGCAGACCATTCCCACTATCCTGTTGAAGTACCGCCCCTACACCATATTGACAAGTGTCAGTGGTTAGCACAAAAGGCAAGTAGGGTCAGGTAACTTTAGTACAGACGCACAAATCAAGGCCTCCTTGAGACGTGTGAAGGCCTCCTGATAGTCTGATATCCAAAGAAAGGGAGTGTCTTTCTTTCTAAGGTCAGTCAGGGGTGTTGCAATAGATGAGAAGTTTTTGATGAACTTCCTATTGTAAGATGCAAGACCCAGGAAAGACCGAACATCATGGACTGTTAAAGGCTTCGGCCAGTCCTCAACAGCAGCAACTTTCGCTCCTTCCGGAGCTAACCCCTCTCCAGAAATGACATGACCCAAATAGACAACAAAGTTCATTCCAAAGGAGGACTTCTTTATGTTGATCTTATACTGGTTGTCATGTAAGGCTTGAAGAACAAGAGCCAAATGTTGCGCATGCTCCTGGATAGTATGACTGAATATCAGGATGTCATCCAGATAGACAACTACAAACTTGTCCAGGTAAGCCCTAAGGATGCGGTGCATCTCTATCTGGAAAGTGCCAGGGGCATTGCAAAAACCGAACGACAGAACCAAATATTCATACGTACCATATCTGGTTTTGAAGGCTGTTTTCTGGACATCACCTTAAGCCATCTCAATCTAGTGGTAACCAAATTTGAGATCGATCTTGCTGAAAATAGTGCAACTTTGAACCATGTCCAACAGATCATCGATCCGAGGAAGAGACTCTGTAGACTTCCTCGTGATCTTGTTGAGTCCCCTATGGTCCACACACATTCTGAACTCACCATTTCCCTTTGGAACAAAGGGAACTGGTGCCCAAATTCAGATGTGTTGGGATGTATCCAGCCTTTGCTGGTCAGGGTCTCTAACTTTTTCCTGAGCTGATCAAGTTCAGCAGGGGACATCCTGTAGACCTGACCCTTGGGAGGGACCGCGCCAGGTAGGAGCTCGATCCTATGCTTCGTCTACCTATGGACAAGTCCAGTAGGCTCCTGCATAAAGTTTGAGAACTGGTCAGCCACTTGCTAAATTTGAGAGGGGCGGAGTGCAATTGCCACATCAATCTGTTCAACATAAGCGACAAACAGACGGGTGCGGTCAATCTGGCGTGAGAGCTGAAAAAATTCATGTGCTTGCATATAATAACAACTACTGACCGGATGATACTCATCAGCGCGCATACAGGGACGGTACACCCCTCGTCGGTCAGGTAGCTTAACCCTAGGGATTCGCCAATCGAACCTGGGGTTGGTGGCCTCAAGCCATTGTAGGGAGAAAACAAGGTCAAAGGGTACACATTGGGGAACACAGAGAAATTCAGGCGCTGCCTGATTTATCCCTGCCTGTCAAAGACTACAGATAGACCTTTGACAACAGTAGTGATCCGGACTGTAGATGAGTCGCCTATGCGAACCTCGATAGGTTATCACAACTTTACCAGTCTTTGGTCCAAGTGCAGCCTGTTGACTGTCTTGGGAGACAAAGTTGCGAGTAGCCCTACACTCCAAGAGCCCTTTGAACCTGGCCCCCAAGATAGAGGGTCGAAGCAGGATGAGATCCGGTCTATGCTGCTTTTTTTCTTGTGTTATGATCCTAACCAATTTCCAGATACACATTCATCAGACAGTACAATGTCGTCCACTTGCAGAAGGAAATGAATGAACTTGTGAGGAGAGAGAGGGTTAGGAGAAGAAAAAGAAGAAGAAGAAGAAGAAGATAATGTACACCGACATAGACAAATGAGAAAGCTCTTCTTCTTCGCCAATCACTCTCCTCCTCCTTATCTCCTCCTCTCTTGTTCACAAGAAATAATAATACAATGTTGAATGGCGGAACCAGAATCAAAGTCTGAATCCCTCTTCAATGTTGAATGGCTGGTATCACTTTAGGTCCACCGTAGCCATGGCCGCCTCCCTCACTCCTCACTCTCATAGGCCGAGGCTATGGCGAACCACTCGGGCCTAGCCTTGATGTCCAAAGGACAACGCAGAGCAACTATGGCTGCTCTAGCTCAGGCCGCCATGCCTAGCTCTGCCTCAACGCTTCTTAGTGTAGCTCTACCCCCAATCGGGGCCTTCCTGCCGCAGCGCCCACCAAGGTGATAAATATGGCTGCAACCATAGCCAGGTCCCTAGCCCTGGCCTTCTTCCTCCTCCATGTCCTTGCTCCTTTCCCAGCAGCGCTGCTGAATGCTAGCGCTGCTCCAGCCAACACTCCAACCAGTGTGTTGCCAAACTTGCACACCGACAAGGAGACTGGGCTTTTCGCCCAGCCTAGAGATATAGCGGACTGCTTGCCTCTTGGGCGGTGACTTCCAGGTCGCTCGACCTTCCAAGCAACCGGTACCTCCTCCCTTTTGGAGGGAAACATCATTGCAGACTCTGATATTGCCCGTACAGGCCCTAGACTCAGACTGGTTGGACTGGTACCCGCCTAGACCTAGCCTACAACTACTGGCATCTAAAAATGCCAACCTTCGTCTTTTTTTGCTCGACCTCGAGTACCCGGCGCATCTACCTCTTCAAGGTGTGGTACCTGCCTACGTGCTACTTGAGTGTTTCCTCGTTGCTTCAAGCGTTGTGGGCCTCTTCCCCTGCCACTTCAGTGTTTTCCCCGTTGCAACCCTCAATGTTACGACCACAGGTAAATACCGGCCCTGAGGGCCCAACGAACGAACAAGTACCCTTGCGGGTCACACAGACACTCAAGCCGACAAACACTCAGACAAACATGCAAACCAGCAAGTGTGCCCACACAGACTCAGAGAACTTAGTAGCAAGCAGGAAAGTCAGCAAGGCATTCATTCCATGAGCAAAACTAAAAAATCAACAGTGTGCCTCAATTTGTGTTTGGTCGGGTCATCACACCTGCAAAGACAGGAAAAGATCAGCAAGTACCTGAGACTCATCCTCCTCCTACATCTCATCCAAATCAGTGTCCTCGTAAGTGAAGGACCCTGATGCTGCAGCTCCAAGAAATGAATCTGCCAGAGAGAGTGAAGATCCAACTTCATCATAAGATGAATCAGCACTGGTGGAAAGAGCTGTTACTTCCACCTCTCTCCTCTCTAGTTTTTTGAACTAGAGCCTGAAGGCCTGTGAGGCATGCTGGGACAGTCCTTGAGAACGTGATCACCCTCGCACCTTAGGCAGACTCCCTTGTCCTTCCTCTTCCTCCATACTCCCTCTTGGATCATGAGTGCATGTCAGGGGAAGGTGGAATGATCAAGGGGGTCAGCTGGCCAATGGACATCTTGTGGTAATGGAACTCTCTGGGCCGCAAGGGAAGAGGCACCTACCTTTCCTTTCCCCTTGCCGCTAGTTGATGCTCTCTGAGCAGGGGCTTTGCCCTTTGTCAGACCCATCAAAGCATCAACCAAGGCAAACAGTTGGATCTGCAGCAGACGATGAGGTAGTCCCAGATGGAGGGGTCTCTGAGATGCTGCCTCATCTTCTGAACTAGAAGCTGCAGCAAAGAGAGCACCCTTCCTCCTCCTTCACCCCTTTGAGGAGGATCACTTTCTTCCTTCAGAAGGTGCTTCCTGGACATGGAGTTTGAACTCCAAATCCAGGGCTGCTCCACCAAAGGCTGTCAGTCCTTATGGCCCTGAGAGAATAATGCAAGCTGATATTCTCCAGGCGCCGCTCTCAAGAAATAAATGAGCTGATCTTGCTCACTCATCTCTAACCCAGGAGTCGATGTCAAAATCTCAAAGGTTGAGTACAGTTTGGACAAGGAGCCATCCCAGTTTTTCTGGCCCAGGCGGACAATTTTGTCTGCTGCCTTTCTGGCCTGCTCCTTGTATGCAAACCGATCATTCAGAGCCTGCAGAAAACCATACACCCCAAGTCTTTGCGCCCATTCAGACATCTCCAGTCCTTGCTTGCTGGAAGTGGAGGTGCACCATTTCAGTGCAGTCCTCTCCAAGCGAGCACGGATGGCAATCACCTTCACATCCTCATCACATTTGAACCCCCTCAGGTAGGTTCTCTGTGCAATGACCCAATTTGAAACATCCACCTTTGGGTCCTCACCTAAGAACATAGGTGGAGGGGTCAGCTTGGGCCGCTGCAGGTAAAATGGACGTGAGGGTTGTGAGGCGGTTGTTGACCTGGGTGTAGATGATGGGGGTCCGTCTTGGAACTCCCACGAGGTGCAGGAATGATCAGGGTGGAAGGGATCTTTAGGTGTGTGCAGACCTGATCCAGTTTGCAAGAGATGTCATCCAACTTTTTAGAAAGCGTTGAGTGACTGTCCTCCAGACTGGTAATCCTCGGATCCCAGTTAGTAAAGTAGGACCGGTGGGTATCATCCTGCAGGAGGACGAACTCCGCCATGTCCTTACTGTACTGACTGGAAGATCCACTCACCCTGATCTTCTCAATGTTTGTCACTAGCTGTTTTCTTCTGGTCTCTTTTTGGTCTGTCTCCTCTCTGCGCCTCTTCTCTTCCTTCACGCCTCAACTGCTGCTGCTTATTTTCAGAGTTTTTCGTCCTCAACAAGCAGTTCAGCCTCCAAAGGAGAGAGAGTTGAGGCTTCTCTTCAGAAACTTCTCCCTTCTCAATGCTAGACATTTTGGAAAAACCCACAAAACAGATCAAACAAAAAAAATAAGAAACAAAAAGGGAAGTCAACAGGAATTGGGTTTTCTCTTCACTACTCGCCCAATTGTTGTCGTCTAAGTGGAGAAAGAAGTTGGTTAATACAAGCAGGCAAGCGCTTAGTCTCTGCAGACCGCTTGAGAGTCAGGGGTCAGTTTAGAGCAAACTCAACAAAAATCAATTTCACGATTTTCCATTCACTGCCCTGACACATCAATTGAGTGCAATTACCTCAAATCCTGCATCAATACATTACAGGATGTAGTCTTGGACTGAAAAGTAGCTGATAGTAAAACAGAGTGACAATCAGTGACTGACAGGTATCTATAGATAACCACGATGTAACGATTTACTGGTGTTCTATTTTTAGACCTACCCTACTGACCCTACCACTGGATGACCCTGTATGTCATACCCAAGGTATGGCGAAGTACGAATTTCACTGTAACTGACTCAATACACCAAATCTGACAGTGTGATTTCAGACATAGACCAAACACTGAATTGTGAATTACCAGAGACAGGCAAAACTGAGTTCTAACGGACAGAACCAAAGTTATGACTAACCCTAGCCTGGCTGCGCAAAATTCAAATTTCAATTATTACTGACAGTATGACGCTGAACAATCCAATTCACAGTACAGTATGAATCGCAACACTGTAAAACAGTCACATATGAAAATTGAGTCTGGGAGAGGGTCAAACAGGGTGAGTAGGTAGGAGAATTGGCTATGGCTGTCTCATAGTCATAATTTTGAATTTTTTCAACTGTCTACAGACCGACAGGCCAAATTTCTCTTATTTAAAAATAGCCCCAGAGTCGCCACTCTTACTTCAGGGACTTCACTGAAGCGGAAGGATGAAACTCTATGGTTGTCTCCTGAGACCCATCTCGCCAGTTTCTTCTGCCTATTCCCAGCGTTCCCACATACAAAATTCTTTGAAACTCGGTGATCCTGTAGATCTCACAGTAGCGCTTCACCCCCAACTAACAAGTTCACTGAATCTGGACTCCCAGATGCCAATAACAGAGAAACTCAGTGCAGCGCTGCTCCAACCTGCACTGCGCTGCTTGGGAATTGGGGATCCTGACCCAATCCCAAAATCGCTACCCTCTGGGGGTCACCACCTTGCAAATCGTCAGTTCAAAATGAATCGCCAGGCTATAAATAGCCTCCTCAGAGCCTCCCAGGCCTCTGAGTATCAATCACCACTCACTTCTGTGCAACCGTGAGCAAAAGTGAATCACCCTCTGTCCAATACTTCTCGCCAAACACTTACCACTACCACCCTCATTGTTGTCAACATAGAAGATGACAAATCGCTATGACGTTCAACTCCAGTGTCTCGCCAGATGATGGTAGTTGCTCCAACTCATCTCCGTATCACTGACTGGATCCAATCGCTCTGATACCAACTGTTACTTGGTTGCTTGTTGTCAGATGACCAACATTCACTCACATAGACTTCCAGGTATGCCCATACATACCCAGAAGGAAGGGAAGAGGATGGGAGTATCACACCGCACAGGGGAAGAGGAACACAACGGAAGACTTAACCATGCGATATGACAGAGTACATTGAAAGTCCAATTCGCTCCACAGAATCCTCACAACCAGTCACAAAGGAAAGCCGAGTAGATCGCATCCAGGAAACAATGAAGCAAAGATAGTTCACACACAGTATCACCATTGTTTATTAAACTCTGAGTCTCGTATTGCCATAATAACCTCAGAACCATGGTGCGCTGCTCAGAAATGAGCAGCGCTTCTTCCCCAACCTGGAGTAACCGCTATCACTACCCCCAGTCCCTGAAACATCCAACGCCACCCAAATACTGTCTCCAGAGGGAAGCGCCACCCTATAATAGGCCCCTAAGGCCAAGCGCCTCTCAGAGGATGAAGAAGAAGACCAGCGTCACAGGCTCTGATCATGATGAAGTGCCAGAAGGCCTCTCTGATGAAGATCTTCAGCAGCACCACCTCTCCTGACAAAGATGACCTCTGAGGATACAAGCTGCAGCTATGGCTGCAGCACCGCTACCCTGAAACCCCACTCCTGAGGACGGCTCAGCAGGGCACCAACTTCTCCTGCTCCCAGCAAACTTCAGATAGCCCAAACCTTTGAACAACCCCGCGTGTTGTCAAAGAACAGCGAAGTCCCAGCTATGGCCGACGCTTCGAAGGACCTGCTGTGTCTATCTCCTCCAACGCTTAAGCTGTACCACAACCAGTTCATGCGTTACGCAGGCGCGATGTACACGGTACCAACTGCAAAAGCCCCCGAACAGACTTCTACTCTAGCCTAGAATCGACTTAGACCGGACTGACTGGATCGGCCCGTAATGTTTCCGTTTCGGCCTCTCGGGTCTCTTCCTACCCGGCTATAGGTTATAGGACCAGTCTAACAGCTTAGGCCTTGCGGCCTATCTGTCCGTAGCTCGTGTCTGTTATTCGCAGCTAGGGTATCTGTAGGAATTCAAATTAGTACGGGCCTGGATTTTTCCTAGATTTATAGATATGTCCCTCACGAATTTCCCCTACAGTAAGATATTTCGGTTAGCCCTCAGCCAAACAAAATTATGAATCCAGCCTACCTATGTTATAGCCTCGAGACGACGGGTCGCAGGCTGCAGAATCAGCAAGTCATTGCATCTCCCCACGTCCACGTCAACAAACAGTATCCCACAGACGAGTCTGACAAGATCTGATCACATCATTGTGCCACGTGGGCACAAATCTTCCATGAAGACGTCTTTGCAGCGCACAATGTCGACAACATCGACAGGTAAATTTTTGTCTCTCTCACTCGATCAATCCCACAGTTCTTGATCTAATGCAAAAACCCACTCGAATATGGCTATGTCGTCGGCCAAGGGGGCCACCCACAGGCCACAGTTCGGCCTCAAGGCCCTGCATCCGACTGTGGGAAACAAAGTCTCTGAAACGAGGCTCTGCACCCGACGATTGAAAAAAGTCAACTGTAACTCGAGATATTGAGGCTCATGAACCCAGTCCAGGCTACCGATCAGACACACACACTTGGTTGTATGCAGGTATCCAGGCAGCATTTGGTTCAAGTGGAAGTCTGTAACTGTACGTGATCCAGACCGTCAGCTGTGAGTCAATTTGAGCCTTTGTATGTGAGAGACCAGAGGCTGGTCAATGGCGTCAACATTATTCATTGACCCAGCCCCTGGCGGTCAACATTCAGTCGTGCACTTGCTGCTTGACGCTGGCCCGACGCTGGCTTGATGCTGGCTTGACGCTGCCAGGACGCTGGCACTACGTTGGCATTGTGTGGCGACGATGCGAGACTGCTGCATTGCGTCTGGCGCCCCTCTGCTTCGGGGCGCCAGCTGTCTTCTTGGTTGCTGACGTGGCACTGGCCACGCTGTCTTCAGCATTGCTGACGTGACGCATGCCACACCGTCTTGACACAGACTGGGATTCAGCAAGGAGGGAGATCAGGAACTATGGGATTGATCGAGTGAGAGAGAGGGAAACTTACCTGTTGATGCTGTCGACATTGTGCGTTGTAGAGACGTCTTCATGGAAGATATGTGCCTACGTGGCACAATGCTGTGATCAGATCTTGTCAGACTCGTTTCTGGGATATTGTTCGCCGACGTGGACGTGGGGAGATGCCCCGAGGAGGACTGGGAATTGAGGGGGATCTATCTACAATGACATTTATGGATACTTTCCCTTCCACCCTCTAAGTCCATTCTCCCTCCTATCAGCTTCATCCTATGTTCCGAGACGTATTACAAATCAAATCTCATGACCATTGGAGACATCAGTGCTGAAACATCTTGTATTTCGACACTTGGCAAACTCTCTCCTGACTGGGTTCATTACATTATAAGGTGCGGCTGTTTCACTTTTGGATCTATTTGTCTGGGTGGAAAAGGGCTTGTTCTGGTGACAGTCTAAAGCCCACACACACACACACACACACAACGCCTGCTCCTCAACTCATTTTCCTCTACAAGCCAACCACTGATCGGCCCTCTGGGTACTTAGCTCAGTTGGTATAGTGACTCGTGGGTTTGCCGGTGAGCATTGAGGACCCTACGAGGTTTAATCTTTCCCCAGTTCTCCTCCCTTCACCCTTCTCTTTTCTACCCCCCTCCTCCTC
>BFEA01000037.1:1826720-1844508 GCA_003427395.1 Chara braunii
AAGGTGCAGGTCTGCTGAAAAGCAAGCCGGTCTGTATGCTTTCCACGCTCAAGTACACAGACATGGTGGACCTTGCACCTCTCAGAGTGCAACAACCACTGATCGGCCCTCTGGGTACTTAGCTCAGTTGGTATAGTGACTTGTGGGTTTGCCGGTGAGCATTGAGGACCCTACGAGGTTTAATCTTTCCCCAGTTCTCCTCCCTTCACCCTTCTCTTTTCTACCCCCCTCCTCCTCGCCCTCCCCTTCCCCTCYTCTCCCACCCTTTCCCTCCTTCCTCCCCTTGTGCAGAACTACTAAATGCATACGGATAAGAATCACTAACCAACAAAATGTAAGGTGCAGGTCTGCTGAAAAGCAAGCCGGTCTGTATGCTTTCCACGCTCAAGTACACAGACATGGTGGACCTTGCACCTCTCAGAGTGCAACAATGAAACGGCCATTTCAAACACTACGATTATCAAAATATTACAATCATTTGCGACACCATATATAACTCGACAGAACATTGTAGGGTAACACACATCATACCCTCCAGTAAGAAGCATGACCCTCGTCAGCTATATCCCACATGCTGATGTGAAAGCGCAGTTCAGGCAGGAGTAGGGAATGCACTTGCTAGATAGACATTTGGCTAAATGGAAGTACAATACAGAGCCAGTGGCATGGCAATGTCTCATCTGACAACCGTCGTTCATGGAATTCTATGAAAATGCAAGTTGGTAATTTCCATGAAGCCCCTGTGTATTCATGCTGCAGTCACTTGACTGACTCATCCTGGTTGGAATTCAATGAGTACCTGAAACACATACACAGGGGTAGATCGCCTTCGTTGCTTTTGGCATACCGTGCCCATCAAAAGGTTTGATTACCTTGTCTTTCCTCTCTGTCTGCCGCAGCGTCAATACTGTTAATGATAATTCCTCGACCTTCTCCTGCCCCTTCTCCCCTTGCACTTGCTGAAACATCCATATTCACACCATCCTCTGACTTATCAGGCCCGCACATTTCTCCATCGTCCACCCCCGATAGGCGATCTCCACTGATCTTTCCTTCGTGCTCCCAATGACATGCCGCACCTAGATTCTTCCTCTCCTCAACTTGCATAGTCCATTTCTCTTTCCCTTTGTCCACCCATTTCAGGGTCCCACATGGCTTATGCTGCCCCCTGACACTGAAGACCCCATCTTTGTCTCGCTCTTCTTCTGCAAGGACATTTATTGCACCATTCCCCTCGATCACCCAATCCCTCAGTTGACTTCCATTCTCACTACGGCCATTTTCCCATCGCATGCTCCCACCCTCCCAGGAGTAACTCTCTCCCTTCTCTCCCAGCCACAGACGCCGAAGTGTGGCATCACAGTCGTCTTTTTCTTTGTCATCACCAGTCTCATCCATCTCCTGCTTCAGCATTATTTTCCTTCCTTTTTTCACAACCCCACCTGACCTGTGAGAGAAACGATCCAAAAAGTCATGTTCAATTGGCAACCAATGACTATGATGCTTGTTACTCAGATCCACTGACTCTCCTCCTTTGCCCAAGTTAGCAGGGGAACAACTCTTGACCTCATTTTCTGCCCCTGAGCGCCCGGAGATCTCTACCTCCTGCCTTATGTCCACTGAAACCTCACTATTCTCGCAAAGCTCATCTGCTCTTTCACTCCCTCCTGTCCTCGATGCAGTGTTCCCTGCCAGCTGGCTGCAGCATTCACCATCTTTTGCTGCAGAAGCCCATGTCAC
Source organism: Chara braunii (assembly GCA_003427395.1). NCBI lineage: Eukaryota > Viridiplantae > Streptophyta > Charophyceae > Charales > Characeae > Chara > Chara braunii. Next base: position 1,828,461 of record BFEA01000037.1, read on the forward strand.
CTGTCCACTAACATCCTGTTGCACGTTATAATCATTTTTTATCAATGGATTCCCTGAGCATTTCCAGTCATCACCAGCTACTGTGGACAGATCCCTGTGCAGGGTTCTCAGACAGTTCCCGTTCTTCATTCTGCCATGGTCCAGACCCTGCAAGTTGTTGTCCTCTCTCTCCCAATCTCCATAATATCCTGCTTCTTCTGTCTCATGCCCACACTTTAGCACATCACAATCATTTACCTCACCTTCGCTCTTCATATCCAGATCGCTTGCATATCCTCTGATCTCCTCTTCATCCTTCTCCTCTTCTTCTTCCTCTATTACCTCCCGCTTGCATATTCCCATGTCTTTCACATCCTTTTCCCAATCCCCTTCCCCTTGTACCAAGCCTTGACTTCCGCTGATTCTGATACCATGGACGCCCCTGTCGGAATCTGGAGCTGTTGACTCATCAACGTGACAACCTGTACATCCGCTCATAATTGGCCTCACAATTCCTTCCCTATTCATTTCCACCTCTTCCTCCCCCTCCCCATCCTCTGCCTCTTTCTTTCGCTCGCTTCTATCAATTTTGGTGTTACCCCAACTTTCCTGCCGCTTGACATGCACTGAAGTAACACCCCACCCTACTTGAACGCCCTTGCCCATACCAATCTCCGTCTCTATGGCGTCCTCTCCTTCCCTGCACATGTGATTACAATTATTTACATCATTACAATCTCTATTCACATTTGCTGTCTGTTGTTGTCCTTTCCTGGGTTCGAACTCCTCCCTATCACCAGCTCCGAACTTCCTGGTATACCCCGTCAATGATCTTCTTTTCCTCTTTGGTGGGGTGCGCATCTCAAACTCCTCTTGCTCACTGCAGTGTCTCTCAATTCCAGCACCATCCTGCATCCAGTCCATGCAGCAAAAATGAATGACTCTCTCTTTATCTCTATACGCACAAGTAGACATACATACATCTATTGTCACATAGAGGCCAGGCACAGGTGCATCTGGAAAAAGTAGCAGAACTGCACAGGCCCCAGCACAAGCGCTGGGGGGGACGCGAGCCTTGGCCCTAGGGCTGCATGAACCTTCGGCAGCCTTAGGACCGTGGTTCCTTTCCCAGCCCTTGGTTCTTTTCATTCACACAGCATGGTCAGTTTTCTGAGCTTAGCTTTGTTTCTCAGATTTTGATTTGTTCCTGTTATTTTCTGTTCTGAGATAGTGTTGTTTCAAATTTCCTGGATCTGAACAGGCACAAATGCCTGTTTTTGGACCACAGGATGGTCTACAGGATTCATAAAAACAACGGGTCGTCTTCCTAACAATCTCTGGTAGGCTCGTCCACATATTTTGGTAGTTTGGAGGTCAGGAGACTTTTGCCCGCATTTGGCTACTAGACCTTTGTTCATCCGGTAAGGTATGGTCCAGCCCTTGTTTTTCCCAGGCCAGCCTTGACATGCCTTCTGCATTAGCATTTAAGGGCCCAAGCCGGTATGAAATGGTTTCACTCAGTTCGCTCAACATTGCAGATCCCAGGGCTCGATCCCTCCATACGCCTGTACAGTTACCCATTGATCCTATGTGTGCCTCCAAGCCACAACCTCTCCCTCAACTCGTGTACAAATGTTTTGCGTATATAGTCTGGGTTGCAAGGAATATGAGTGAGAACGATATACAGAAAGCCAAGTTGCGAAATCACACAGATGTCCAAGTAGTCGTGTACCAAGCAGAGAGCATAAATGCGCCAAGATTCCATCCAATTAAAGAGCATTACAATGAACTCATGAGCGAATGTTCAATCCCTTAGGCCACACCAATGCAGTATCCAATGTCGCTCCTACTGTATGGCGCCAAGTGCCCTTCCTACTACAGCCACATTCACACAACAGGCTCACTTCGACTTTGAAGACCAATGTGACGAGTGTGAGGCTGAGGGAAAACAGGAAGAGCCGAGGGGGAGGAGAGAGAGAGGGAGAGAGTGAGAGCACACACACACACTCACTCACTCGACACGATCGAGGGTCGGACACAGACACAATGGCAAAGACACAAAGTCAGAGTCTTGATTCCAAATGCTGAAACAGGAGCAAGTCACACTGAGTACGAGCACAGAAGCTGAAAACTGGTGCGAGACTGGTCCCCGTACCGTACGGGGAGCCGGTATAAGTACCTGGTGACACGTACGGTACGAGGGGCATTTCTACAAAGGCCCCGAGGGCAGAACTGAAAAATGCGGTATTTGAAAGTGGCGCCAGAATTGCAGCATGGCGCCAGTTGTCCAAAATCCTACGGTACCAAAGGAGGGGTTTGGAAAAAGGGTGCCAGGCCGAAAACGGGATGGAGCCGAAACAGCAAAAAGATAGACCAGGGATCGAGCCCTGGCGGAGTCTGAAACACTATCCCCTCCCTCTAGAAGGCAACGTCCCGGCTGCCAAAAATCATGAAGCAATGCTGAAATCTGTGAAGGACGGGACGGGGCCGATCACTGGTTAACAAGTCGAAAGGGAAGAGGGGTATAATGTGGGTGGCATGGGCTGCAGGAGTAAGAGGGAACAGGGTTTGGTACCGGTGAACAGAGTTGTCCTGCTGATGAACTAGGGGGGGCTGCAGGGAACAGGGTAGTCCTACAAATGAACTAAAGGGACGGCAGGGAGCAGGGTAGCCCTACTGATGAATAAGGGGAGTGCATGGTTTGCTATAGGTTAAGGGGGAACAGAGTTCAGGGAACAGGGAACTTCTATTGGAGTTCTACTGGGTAAGGGAAACGGTGTTGAGGAGAACATGGTATTTCTATTGATGTTGTAGTGGGTAAGGGAAACAATGGTCAGGGGAACAGGGGATATCTATTGATGTTCTAATGGGTACGGGGAACAATGGTTAGGGAAACAGGGATCTGCTACTGATGTTCTACAGGGTTGTCAAAGTCGGGAAAAAAAATGAAAATGTTTGTTCAGGATGCAAGGGCTGGTGTGTCCGAAGGAGTCGGAAGCAGAATCTCATGTAGGAACAAAGTGTCCAAGTGTCTTGAAAGGGGGTCTGCAGCGGTCTTGATCAGGTCTTTGGAGTAGGTGGTAGAAGCGGTCGTCAGCGGCTGCGACAGGTAGAAGTCGAAGAAGCGTAGTAGTAGTTCAAGTGTCGAAGTCCAAGTGCTAGGGTGCGCCCGGTACACGAACTGCAATGAGGTCTGATCTGGAAGCAAGGAAGTTGCAGACTGATGCAAAGATCCATGTCACAAGTTGCTGCTTCAGTAAGTCCGCGAGTCGGGATGCCGGCCGATGAAACAGCATGGTGGCCAAACCAGCTGCATAATCTCCATGAACGGTGAGGCAGCGGGCCATTGTCCTCATGCGCTTGCCATTAGATCCTTTATCGCTGACGTCACGCAGGTCCACAAGCATTGGACAAGAGAGACAAGGTAGTGGAGAGGACAGATGGGACAAGGCTAGGCGAGGCAAGGGCAGATCAGACATCAAGAATGAGGGTCAAGGGGAGGGTGGACTGGGTTCAAGGGTGTGTGTAGAGCGGGGTTGCGAGGTTGTAGCAGGGTTTATACAGGGGTTTAGGGTTGAGAGTAGAAGAGCAGGTGCCAGTGGGATGCTCGACCGACGGGATAGCATCCGATGGCAAGCGGAGTAGACTGCGTCGCCCGGGGGTCGTCCGATGGGATGTGCGTGTCATGATTCTGGTTGTTTGTTGCCTGAAGGCCAACACTCATTCACATAGACTTCCAGGTATGCCCATACATACACAAAAGGAAGGGGAGAGGATAGAGTATCACACAGCACAGGGAGAGAGAACACAGCGAAAGACTGGACCATGCGATATGACAGCGTACACTGAAAGTGCAATTCACTCCACTCAATCCTCACAACCAGTCATAGAGAAAAGTCGAGCAGATCACATCCGGGAAACAATGAAACGATGATAGTCCAAACCTAGTTATACACTGTTTATTAAACTCAAAGTCTCGAATTGTCAGGATAACTTCAGAACTACAGTGCGCTGCTCAGAAATGAGCAGCACTTCACTCCCCAACCCTGATTAACACCCGTAACGCCCCTGAGCCCCTGAAACATCGAGCGCCACCCAAATACAGCCTCCTGAGGGAAGCGCCACCCTGAAACAGGCCTCTGAGGTCAAGTGCCACTCAGAGGATGAAGAAGAAGACCAGCGCCACAGTATTTGATGATGAAGAAGTGTCGAAAGACTTCCCAGGTGGAAGCAGCAGCGCCACCAAATCCTGACAAGATGAGCTCCGAGGAAGAAAGCTGCAGCTATGGCTGCAGCGCCAACACCCTGGAGCCCCACTCCGGAGGGTCCAGCAGGGCACCAATCTCTCTCGCCTCCAGCAGACCTCGATAACCAGACCTCTGTCAGCCCCTGCGTGCTGGCAGAGTACAACGCAGGTCCCAGCTATGGCCGACGCTTCGAAGGTCAAGCTATGCCTGTCTCCTTCCACGCTGAGCCGTCACCACTTCTGGTTCACGCATAGCACAACAGCGATGTACTCGGTACCAACTGCCAAAAGCCCTGAACCGATGTGCCCATCCTATCTATATCCTACCACTAGCCTAACCTAGACCAGACTGACTGACTGACCGGTATCGTTTCTGTTTCGGCCTCTCGGCCTCTACCGGACACGGCTATAGGCTATAGGACCGTCTATCAGAATAGGCCCTTAGGGCCTGTCTGTCCTAGGGGTAGCCCGGGCCTGCTATTCGTAGTTAGGGTAGCTGTAGGGAACTCGGTTAGTACAGGGCCTGCATATTTTCCCGAATTTGCAGATATGTCCCTCACGAATTTCCCTCACAGGTAGGTCTCTCGGTTAGCCCTCAGCCAAACAAAATTGCGAATTTGTCCTACCTATAGTACAGCCTCGACAGAGAGAGGCTACTGGCGACCAGAAAACAGCAAGTCATTGCGGACCTACCCTCCCCCAGAGCGAGGACCTTCGAGCTAGGGGCGTAGGCGTGCAGAGCGCCGAAGGGATTCCCCCTTTCTGTGCTGCCTCATATTTGAGGATTACAGACTTGGCCGTCTTCATAAGTTCCTTGCGAGTAAACCAGCGGTCCTCCTCAATATGTGGCTGGTATAAGAACTTCACAAGGTACTCCTTGTCTGGACCTGTACCTAACTCATCCTCCACAGTCTCGACCTCATACCCTTTGCTAGGGATAGGGGGACCGAACTGAGGAGGCCTGTCTGGGAATGCATCAGCTGGCGTAAACGGCAGCAGCTTAGATGCATGGAAGACAAGGTAGGTTTGTAGATGCAGAGGGACATCCACTGTATAGGATGGTCCAAATGGATCAGCTCCCACTGTATCTAAGACCTACCATGCACCCATATATCGTGGCAGCAACTTAGGCGAAATATCCTCCTCTCGCGACAACTCAGAACTGAGTACCCACACCCAGTCACCTGTGCGAATAGTAGAAGGACGCCTGTGCTTATTAGCCTATTGAATCATAGCCTTTCGGGCTTTCAACAGGTTAGCACGAGTGCGCTCTATGTCCACACGGTAACGCCTGGTGAACTCTGCAGTTCCAGGTGTCAGCGTAGGGGTAGCCTTGTCGATGATGTCATCGAGAGGCTGTTGTGGTTCACGACCCCAGTGCAGCCCGTAGGGTGTGAAGTCAGTAGAGGAGTGTACAGACGTGTTGTACACAAGCTGTGCACAACTCAAATGGAGATCCCTGTCCTGTGATCAGTCCCAGTCCTGCTGATCTGGACTGATCACAGGACACAATCGCTGGAAAAGAATCTGGTTCATCACTTCAGCCTGACCATTGGCTTCAGGATGACGACCAAATTTCATATCCAGGCGGCCAATAAGACACTAACCCCACCCCCGCGTCCGGGGGGACGCGTGGATGAGCGCATACATAAATAAAAGACGGAGCAACTCTGCTGACGAGCCCGTGGGATTCAGACGCGAAGCGTCTGGTGCTGGCAGTACCAGACAATAGAAAGATTGTAGAAAATATAGGTTGTTTAAGAATCGATAGTCGTCAGTACATAACTAGTTGAGTACGAGATCCAATGTCTCTTCTTGAAAGGCGTGAATGAAGGTAATCCTTGCAATAGGATTGCCATTCATTGCTGCAAAACTGGGGATCTTTGTCACTGACGATAGAGGTGGGTGGTCCATGATGTTTAACCCACCTGTCAGCAAATGTCGCCTGAACGGCTGGCACACGAGCCTCAACTGGTAAGGGGATGAACTCTGCATATTTGGAGAACCGATCCACACATACCATGACCTGACGCATACTACGCGTAGTAGTCCTACCCAAGTCAGTAAAATCAATAGACACTGACTGTGAAGGAGCATCAGGGATAGGTAGTGGTTTGAGTAGGCCAAGGGGAGGTCGACGTACAACCTTGTTCCTTTGGCATAACTCACAAGTCTCCACATAGTGCAGCATGTCACTTCTCATCTCCTTCCAGTGCGACAGGGCTGCATAAGATTTGAGGGCACCAAAGTGACCACGAGCATCATGACACTCTGACATCAGGAGTGTCCTCAACTTGCGGTCCTGGGGAATGCACAGGCACTCCTCACCTCTGCTGCATGTGTACAACAACCTGAAACCATAGTATATCCTGGTTCAGAGGCAGGATCGCCCTGGAGATTCCTCACGATAGGCCCAAAGATCTCATCCTGGGGCAGCAACTGGGCAATGGGCTGACGGGTCCTCTCTCCAAATCAGTGAGTAAAGGAAGATCAGGAAAAGAGCGTCAAGCCTACTAGAAAGGGCATCTGCTACTCGATTGTAGCAACCCTTCTTGTGTCTCAGTTCAAAGTCAAACATGTCAATGAACTGAATGTAGCGAGCAAGCTTGTCATTCAACTCTCCCTGGGACTTCATCCGCTGCAAGGTGGAATGATCTGAAAAGATCTTGAAGTGTCTACCCAGGAGAAAGTGTTTCCAATGCTTGAGCGCTGACACAAGAGCATAGAGCTCTTTCTCATAGGTAGAGTCCTGCAGCTTCTTAGTTTTGATGTTCTTGCTCATATATTCGATAGGCTGCAGACCATTCTCATTATTCTGTTGAAGTACCGCCCCTACACCATACTAACTAGCATCAGTAGTAAGCACAAAAGGCAAGGTAGGGTCAGGTAGCTTCAAGACAGGGGCGCGAATCAAGGCCTCTTTGAGACGTGTAAAAGCCTCCTGACATTCTGATGTCCAAAGAAAGGAAGTGTCTTTCTTTGTGAGATCAGTCAAGGGAGCTGCAATAGAAGAGAAGTTCTTAATAAACTTCCTGTAATATGATGCAAGCCCCAAGAATGACCAGACATCACGAATGTTAGCAGGTCGTGACCAGTCCTGAATTGCAGCAACTTTCGTTGCTTCAAGAGCCAACCCCTCTCCAGAAATGACGTGACCTAGATAGACTGCAGAGGAAACCCCAAAAGAGGACTTCTCTCTGTTGATCTTGTACTGGTTATCACGTAAGGCCTGGAGGACCAGAGCCAGATGCTGCGCATGCTACTGGACAGAACGATTGAATACCAAGATATCATCCAGGTAGACAACTACGAACTTGTCTAGATAAGGCCCGAGTATGCGATGCATCTCCGTTTCGAAGGTGCCTGGGGCATTGCAAAGACCAAATGGCATGACCAGGTACTCATAAGTACCATACCTGGTTTTGAAGGCTGTCTTGTGGACATCGCCTTCAACCATCTCAATATGGTGATAGCCAGATTTGAGGTCGATCTTACTAAAGATGGTACAACCCTGCACCATATCCAACAGATCATCAATGCGAGGAAGGGGCTCTGTAGACTTCCTCGTGATCTTGTTGAGACCTCTATAGTCCACACACATCCTGAACTCACCATTCCCCTTTGGAACAAAGAGGACTGGTGCCCCAAACTAAGATGTGTTGGGCCTGATCCAGCCCTTGCTGGTCAGGGTTTCTAACTGTTTCCTGAGCTCTTCAAGTTCAGCAGGGGACATCCTGTAGACTCGGCCCTTGGGAGGGACCGAACCAGGCAGGATCACAATCTTATGTTTGGTTTGCCTATGGACAAGTCAAGTAGGCTCTTCCATAAGATCTGAGAAATGATCCACAACCTGCTGAATCTGAGAAGGACAGGGAGCAGTCTCCGCGTCAGTCTGTTTGACATAAGCCACGAACAGACGGGTGTGGTCAGTCTGGCGTGAGAACCGTAGAAATCTGCGAGCGCTCATGCAATAACAACTATTGGCCGGATGGTACTCATCAGCGAGCATGCAAGGGCGATAAACCCCATGCCGGTCAGGTAGCTCAACCCTAGGGATCCGCCAGTCAATCCTAGGATTAGTGGCACCAAGCCACTGCATAGAGAAGACAGGGTCAAAGGGGACATTAGAAAACACGTAGAAGTTCAAGCGATGCCTGACTTCTCCCTGCTTGTCAAAGGACACAGGTAGACCCTTGACAACAACAGTGATCCTGACTGTGGAAGAGTCTCCAATGCGCACCTCTAAAGACTGTCGCAATTTCACCAACCTCTGATCCAAGTGCAGCTTGCTGACTGCCTTGGGAGAGATGAAGTTGCGAGTAGCCCCACAATCTAAGAGCCCTTTGATCTTGGCTCCCAGGATGAAGGGTCGAAGCAGGATGAGTTCAGACTTATGCTTCTTCTTCTCCTGCAAGGACAGGAAAAGATCAGCAATACACTGAGCATCATCCTCCTCCCACGTCTCATCCAACTCAAAGTCTTCAAAAGTGAAGGACCCTGAAGATGCAACTACCAGTGAGAGACTGTGAAGACTCACCTCCATCAGAAAGTGAATCAACACTTGCTGCTTCCACATCTCTGCTCTAGTATTTTGAACTAAAGCTGCCTGTAGACATGCGAGGCATGCTGGGACAGTCCTTCAGGAAGTGGTCCCCCTCGCATCTCAGGCAGACCCCCTTGTCCTTTCTCTTCCTCCATACCCGCTCCTGGATCCTGAGTGCATGCCAAGGGAAAGTGGAAGGATCAAGGGGATCAACTGGCCAGCGGACGTCACGTGGTAGGGGCACTCTCTGGGCACCAAAGGAAGAGGCATGTCCCTTTCCTTTCCCCTATTTATTGGTTGATGCTTTCTGGGTTGGGGCCTTGCCCTTTGTCAAGCCCATCAAAGCATCAGCCAGGGCAAGAACAACAGAATCTGCATCAGATGATGATGCAGTCCCAGGTGGAGGGCTCCCACCCTGGGATGCTGCGTCACTATCTGATCCTGAAACTGCAGCAGCAAACAGGGCACCCTTCCTCCTCCTCCGCCCTTTTGAGGGTCCCTTCCTTCCTTCAGAAGGTGCTTCCTGGACATGGAGTTTGGACCCAAGTCTAGGGCTGCTCTGCCAAAAGGACCACCAGTCCTTGTGACCCTGAGAGAATAGAGCAAGCTGGAATTGCTCAGGTGCTGTTCTGAGGAAATGAATGAGCAGATCCTGCTCACTCATCTCCAACCCGGGAGTCGATGTAAGACTCTCAAAGGTGGAGTACAATTTGGACAAGGTGGAGTACAATTTGGACAAGGAGCCATCAAACTTCTTTTGGCCTAGGCACATAATTTTATCTGTTGCCTTCCTGGCGTGCTCCTTGTCTGCAACCCGGTTAGGCAGTGCCTGCAGAAATCCAACCACCCCCAACCTCTATGCCCAATCAGACATCTCCATACTTTGCTTGTTGAAGGTAGAAGTGCACGATTTCAGTGTTGATCGCTCCAAGAGAGCAAGGATGGCAGACACCTTGATATCCTCGTCACATTCGAACCCACTCAGGTAGGTTCTCTGTGCAGCGACCCAATCTGCCACATCCACCTTTGGGTCCTCGCCTGAGAACATGGGTGGCAGTGTCAGCTTAGGCCGCTGAAACTCAAATGGTGTTGAGGGCTGTGAAGCTGCTGTTGATGTGGGTGTAGAGGGTGGAGATGTATGTCTGGACTGTGGGGTTGATGTGGGTCTTCCTTGAGAAGGTCCATGAGAGGGAGGAGCAGGGGAAGTGGTAGGGATCTTGAGACGAGTAAAGATCAGATCCAGTTTGGCAGAAATGTCATCCAACTTCTTGGGAAAAGCTGAGTGGTTATTCTCCAGACTGGTAATTCGGTCATCCCAGTTAGTAAAATAAGAACGGTGAATGCCATCCTGCAAGAGGATGAATTCAGCCATGTCCTTGTTGTACTGACTGGAACTACCACTTGTCCTGACCTTCTCCACATCTGCAATCAGAAGTTTTCTCCTAGCCTCCTTCCGAGCTGCTTCTTCCTTCTTCTTAGGCTCAGCCTTCAGAGACTCAACTGCCTGGGCCTGTTGGCGGAGTTTCTCTTCCTGGGCCCGCAGTTTAGCCTCTAGAGGATCAAGCAGAACAGATGTCTCAGGTTGTACTGTGATCTTGAGTTGTACCTGAGGCTTCTCATCAGAAGTTTCAGCCTTCTGAGACACTGCTGCTTTCCCAGAATCAACCATTTTGTTCACCCACGATACAGATAAATACACAATAAACAATAAATAAAGACAAAGCGGGAGGTAACAGAAATTGAGGTTTCCCTTCAGTACTCACTCAATTGCTATCACCTGCCTGGAGAGAGAAGATTGGTTAGTCTGAGCAAGTGAGTGCTCGGTCTCAACAGACCGCTTGAGGGTCAGGGTCAGTTTAGAGTCCACTCAGGCAAAAATCCATTTCACGATTTTTCCATCCCTGCTCTGACACCACAATTGCACGCAATAATTGCAAATCCTGCTTCAACAATTGACAGGACGCAGTCTTGGACTGATTAGTATTGATTTGTAATTAGACAGAGTGACTAATTAGGGTTAGACAGGTGTCCACTGATGACCAAGATATAGCGATTTACAGGTTACCCTATTTTTAGACCTACCCTACAGACTTCACCACTGGATGACCCTGTATGCCATACCCTGGGTATGGCGAAATACAGTTTTTACTGTAATCGACTCAGAACACCAAATCTGGATGTGTGATTTCAGACACTGAATGAATACTGAATTGCGATTGGGACTGACATAATTGAATTATGACGGACAGAATCGGAGTTATGACTGGCCCTAGTCTAGCCTAGCTTTAGCTATGTCAGCGCAAAATTCAAATTTGCATTATCACTGAAGACAGGACCCTGAATTCACCAATTCACTACACAGTGTCAATCGCAATACTGTAAAGCAATCCCAGATGAAATATGAGTCAGTAAGAAGGTCAAACAGGGTTAGTAGAAGTCAAAGAAGGTAGGTAGAGGAAGTTGGATATGGTTGTCCCACAGTCTGAATTTCGGTTTTCAATTGTCACCCGGCAGACAGACCAAATTTCGCTATTCTAAAAATAGTCCCAAAATCGCCACACAGGATGGAGTAAGGAACACACTTACTTCAGGGTCAACTCTGAAGAAGATGCATGAAACCCTGGCTATGGCTGACTGATCAACCCCATCTCGCCAGTTTCATCTCCTGACAGTATCCAGTGTTCTCACCTACCAAATTGCCTGAAACTTGGTGATCCAGTAGATTACCCTGAGGCGCTTCACCCCCAACTGACAGATTCAGAGAATTCGGACTCCCAGGTGTCAATAACTGACAAAGTCAGTGCAGCGCCACATCACCCTGTACTGCGCTGCTGGGAAATTGGGGATCTTGACCCAATTCCCCACTCGCCACCTCCTGGGATCACTTCCTTGACAATCGCCAGTCCCCAGGTGAATCGCCAGGTTCTAAATAGCCTCCCAGAGCCTCTCAGGCCTCTGAGCACCAATCGCCAATCACTCCTGCACAACCCCAGTTAGGAGTGAGTCACCCTCTGCCCAATTCTTCTCGCCACACACTCACAGCCACCACCCTTACTGACAACAACCCTGAAGATGATGAATCGCCATGAGACTCAACTCCAGTATCTCGCCAGATGATGATTGGTGCTCCAACTCATCAATCGCTTCAGAGCCTGGATCCAATTGCTCTGATATCAACTGTTATGATTCCGGTTGTTTGTTGCCTGAAGGCCAACACTCACTCACATATACTTCCAGGTATGCCCATACATACACAGTAGGAAGGGGAGAGGACAAGAGTATCACACCGCACAGGGAGAGATAACACAGCGGAAGACTGGACCATGTGATATGACAGGGTACACTGAAAGTGCAATTCACTCCACTCAATCCTCACAACCACTCATAGAGAAAAGTCGAGCAGATCACATCCAGGAAACAATGAAACGATGATAGTCCAAACCCAGTTATACATTGTTTACTAAACTCAGAGTCTCGAATTGTCAGGATAACTTCAGAACTACAGTGCGCTGCTCAGAAATGAGCAGTGCCTCACTCCCCAACCCTGATTAACACCCGTAACACCCCTGAGCCCCTGAAACATCAAGTGCCACCCAGATACAGCCTCCTGAGGGAAGCGCCACCCTGAAACAGGCCTCTGAGGTCAAGTGCCACTCAGAGGATGAAGAAGAAGACCAGCGCCACAATATCTGATGATGACGAAGTGTCAGAAGACTTCCCGGGTGGAAGTCTGCAGCAGCGCCACCAAATCCTGACAAGATGACCTCTGAGGAAGAAAGCTGCAGCTATGGCTGCAACACCAACACCCTGGAACCCCACTCCGGAGGAGGGTCCAGCAGGGCACCAATCTCTCTCGCCTCCAGCAGACCTCGATAACCCAGACCTCTATCAGCCCCTACATGCTGGCAGAGTACAGCGCAGGTCCCATCTATGGCCGACGCTCCGAAGGTCTAGCTATGCCTGTCTCCTTCCACGCTGAGCCGTCACGACTTCCGGTTCACACGTAGCACAACAGCGATGTACTCGGTACCAACTGCCAAAAGCCCTGAACCGATGTGCCCATCCTATCTATATCCTACCACTAGCCTAGACTCGACCTAGACCAGACTGACTGACTGACCGATACCGTTTCTGTTTCGGCCTCTCGGCCTCTACCGGACCCGGCTATAGGCTATAGGACAGTCTATCAGAATAGGCCCTTAGGGCCTGTCTGTCCTAGGGGTAGCCCCGGCCTGCTATTCGCAGTTAGGGTAGCTGTAGGGAACTCGGTTAGTACCGGGCCTGCATATTTTCCCGAATTTGCAGATATGTCCCTCACGAATTTCCCTCACAGGTAGGTCTCTCGGTTAGCCCTCAGCCAAACAAGATTGCGAATTTGTCTTACGTATAGTACAACCTCGACAGAGAGAGGCTACAGGCGACCAGAAAACAGCAAGTCATTGTATGCGTCACCGGAGGGGGGTGAGGCAGACGGATTGTCGATGCCAAGTGAGCCACCGGTGGAGGAGAGATTGTCACCAATGGGAGAGGCGACAGACAAGTGGTCGATGCTTGGGGATGATTGCAAGAGAGAAGGGGACAGTGTTCAGGTGGGGGAGGGCCCGGCTGTCGCGGAGGAGAAAGAAGTGGGAGTAGAAGGGTCGGGTCTTGTGGAGCGAGGGGCCGGTTGAGTAAAGCGGCTAGCGTTGCGGCAATTGGTCTGTTGATGACCTAACTGGCGGCAGCGAAAACACCCGTTGTGTTCCTGGAGGTATATGCGTTCTGCGGGTGTGAGTTTTTGGAGACGACGGGGTGGAGAGGCAGCAGGCGGTCGGGAGGCACGATCCTGGCGTTCCGTCCGCATAAGGTGGGCGGTCTGGAGGTCCTCAATAGTGAATTGGGAGGGGTCGAGAGGCAGTGTCGAAGACGTCATCGGAGGTGGATGGAGTGGTGTTGTTATGGAAAAAGCGGAGGCGGGAGGGAGCGGGCGCGGACTGGTGATGGGGGTGGAGGAGTCGATCGTGGTGAAGCATGCGAGAGAGGAGGTCAGCAAGGGGCATGTCGGGTTCGTGGGCGAGGGCGGTTGCAAGGTCTTTGTGGCATACTCGCTTGATGCGGGAGATGAAAGCAAAGTCGGGAATGACGGTGATGGGGAGATGGTGGCGGAGGGAACGGACATATTGGAAGAAGCGGTCCGTGGGACCGGTCTGGCGGAGGTGGCAGAATTGTTCAAGGTAGTCATCAATGGTTTTCTGGGGGCGAAAGGTGGCAGTGAGAAGGTTGGCCCATTGGAGGAAGGAGTGACGTGGTCCTCCGGAGGCTTGGCGGTTGCTGACTTCAGCCATCCACCATTTGGCGGCATTGTCGAGGAGGCAGGAGGTGGCAATGGGGAGCCAGTGGGCAAGGGGCATGTGGTGGAGATGAAAAGAGTTCTGGAGCTAGGTTAGGAAGAGGAAAACGTCCTCGTGGAGGAGGCCGGAGAAAGACATGATTTCGCCGGATCGGAAGGAACGGGGGATTTCCCCGTCGCGGGAAACGATCTGGGCGAGGGTGTTGAAGCTGAGGTTATCGGGGGTGGTGTCATAGCAGGTGTAGTCGAGTTGGTTGTTGTCCTCAAGGAGGTAGTTGGGGGGGAGTTGTGGCATTGCAGGGTAAACCTTGGAGGTGACTTGGGAATAGGTGGGACGGATGGTGGGGATGGTGGAGGTCATCATGATGGGTTGGGGAAGGGTATGAGGGTGTGGGGGGGGAAGAGGGGTGACGTGGATGGGCAAGGAATGAGGCGGTGTGTTGGATGTGCCGGATGAGGAGGGGGGGAAGGGTCGAGGAGGTAGAGGTGGTGGATGTGTTGGTAGAGGTAGTAGGAGTGGACGAGGTCGGCGGGGGGGTGTGGCTGGAGGCGGCTGTGGACGTGGGGGTGGTGGTGGTGACTACCTGGATGGAGGGGGTAGTGGTTTGGGACTCGAGGGCGGTGGATGTGGGCACGGTCGTAGAGGTGGGTGCCGTTGTCCTGACCACTGTGATTGTCGGGGTTCGATGCTCAATAGAGGCCAAACGGTTGGATAGGCAGAGATATTGGCTTCGATTTTGGTGATGGACGCGCGGATGTCCGTTTGGAAAGAGGACATCATGCGAATGAGGGTGGCGATATCGGTGGCAACGGGCTCGGATCTTTGTTTGCCCGTAAGTTTGCAAGCGAGGTTGTCAACAGACTGGGTGTTGACGGCGGTCATATCGATGCTGGAGGATTGGGCCATGTTGGGGGAAGATGGAGTGGATGCGGTGGCTGAGGCGACGACTGCGGATGAGGTGGAGGCAGACACGGCGGCAGCGGCGACAGCGTCGGTGGCGTCGGCGGCTGCACGTTCGGAGGTCTTCGCTTGGCGTGGTGGCATGTGGAGATGTAGGTGTGGCAGGGGTGGGGGTGGGGAGGGTATTTACAACATTAGTTGATTTATTCAAAAATAAATAAAGGTTTTTGCCAAAACAATAAATTAATAAAATAAGAATTAATTCAAAATAAATTATTTTGATTTGGAGTAATTTATTCGAGATTAATTCGAAAATTCGAAAAAGGATTTCGCGAGAGAAAGGTTGGAAACACAAGTTTTTCAGGAATGAAATAAATGCTGAAAATCATGAAAAAAATAATAATTTTGAATAAATCAATTCTGGTTAAATTGATTCGAAATGAAGTTTGGGGTATGAAAAGCGTGAAGTTTCAAAAGTTTCAAGAAAAAACACTTTACTTAATTCTAACGTATTTTCAAAATTTTCGAAAAAGAATGAATGAAAAGTAGTTTCAAATTTCAAAGGAATATCGAAAAAAAAATAATTAATCCTACGTATTTTGAATTACAAAAAAAAAGAATTTTCGAATTACGAAAAAAAGAAAATGTCAAAAAAAAAAATAAATCATTTTAAAAGATTTTGAAATTACAAAAAATTCAAAAAATAAAATATTTTTGAAGAAGAAATGTCGAGAGAGATAGTTAATTAAGTATTTTTGAATTTACATGAATTTCAAGTGAGTTCTAAAAACAATAAATAAATAAAAAWAAWAAWAAAGGAATAAATTAGTTTTGATGTAAATCGAGGGCGGAGCGATCCTATCTACAATTGATGGGGTGGTAGCATGGTAGGTAGGGTTAAAAAAAAAAAAAAAGAGGGGGGTTGCACGGGTAGATTGACGATGATGATGATGATGATGATGATAATGATGATGATGATGGCGATGGTGATCGGGGGGGAACGTGGGAGGAAAAGTCGCGCAGAGGGGGGGGAAGTTGTGTAGCACGTGG
>BFEA01000037.1:1844876-1864906 GCA_003427395.1 Chara braunii
GGGAGGATAGCGTGGGGGGTAAAGTCGGGATCGCGTGGAGGGGGGAGGAAGAATCACGCGGGGAAGGAGAAACACGCGGGGGGGGACTAGGCGATGGTGGGAGGGGAAAGGGACGGGGAGATCGGGGTCGAGCCGGGGAAAGATCGTCGGGGGTCGGGGGGGAGAAGGAAAGAAGAAGAGGATAAGGAGAAGAAGAAGGAGAAAAGAACGAAGAGAAAGAAGAAGAAGAACAGAAAAAAAAATAAAGAAAGCAAATTGTCGTCAATTACTTACCTGTGGAGGTAGCAACGACGATGACGAGGATGGCACGACGCTGCGGCGAGGACGACGGGCACGACGATGGCGACGTGGCACGACGACGACGATCGTGACAGTGACGATGATGACGTGGTACGACGATGACGATGATGACGTGGCACGACGGTGATGATCACGACAATGACGTGGCACTACGATGACGATCACGACGATGACGCTGATGATGGCAAAGTGGTGACGACAAAGCAGGGTGGGTCGGGCGGGTTCAAACCGCTCCGATACCAGTGTGATGAGTGTGAGGCTGAGGGAAAACAGGAAGAGCAAAGGGGGAGGGGAGAGAGAGAGAGAGAGAGTGAGAGCACACACACACACTCACTCACTCGACACGACCGAGGGTCGAACGCACACACAATGGCAAAGACACAAAGTCGAAGTCTTGGATTCCGAATGCTGAAACAACAGCAAGTCACACTGAGTACGAGCACAGCAGCTGAAAACTGGTGCGAGACTGGTCCCCGTACTGTACAGAGAGCCGGTGTAAGTACCGATGACACGGACGGTACCAGGGGCATTTCTGCAAAGGCCCCGAGGGCAGAACTGAAAAATGCGGTATTTGAAAGTGGCGCCCGAATTGCAGCATAGCGCCAGTTGTCCAAAATCCTACGATACCGAAGGAGGGGTTTGGAAAAAGGGTGCCAGGCC
The DNA here is from genome assembly GCA_003427395.1 of Chara braunii. NCBI lineage: Eukaryota > Viridiplantae > Streptophyta > Charophyceae > Charales > Characeae > Chara > Chara braunii. The sequence continues at coordinate 1,845,837 of BFEA01000037.1, forward strand.
GAAAACGGGATGCAGCCGAAACAGCAAAAAGATCGACCAGGGATCGAGCCCTAGCGGAGTCCGTAACAACCAATGTACATGACGTCAACACCATAGCCGACCTCCCTCATGCACCAGCTACATATCTTGTCTCCCCTTATCACCCCCTGGCCACCCACACCCGCATCCTCTCCTGAAGACCACCGATCGCCCCTTACCCCCTTGCACCCTGCAGCATGACTATGGCTGCTCGCACACTGTTGCCCTGCAGTGCCCCTTTTACCTCCCAAGCGTCCTCATGCGCCCCTGACCGATAACACAACAAGCAGCCACTTGCGCAGCAGTGTGACCGCATTGCCAGCATGGGCCAGAATGCCAGACCCTGGCTGCCCTCCTTCCTATATGGAAGCGGCAGCCTGCATTGCTGCATGAGGACCTGGCTGGGAAGCTTCCAAGAGCTTCCGGTTGGGCCCCAGTGCCTGTGCCCAGGCCCACCTCTGCAGTTGAGGGCCTGGGCCCTTTACAGTTGGGTACACCCAGGATTTACAGACTTCGGCCGTTTGCTGTATTTGCACTGGCTCGGGGTAGGTACATCGACAATGCTCCTTTCTCGTAGGCCCGTGGCCACTTCGTGATGTATCTGCCTCGCAAAGCGTGTGCCCGGGGGCAACTACCTGGACCTGGGCCCAACTGTACGGCGCAGCACATATTTTCTGGAAAGAGCAGGGAGACTCACGTTTCCTTGTAACCAACTGGCCTGCTGCAACTGCCTGTACCCACATATGGAAAATTGTCAAATTTTGGCCTCTTGGGAATATTCAGGCCCGCCTCCACTTAGGGCGGGCACAGGGATTGCTGGGGGCCTCTGCCCAAAACATGTGCATGTCTGATAAGGGCCCCGCGAGGGCTCATTCCTCACATTCCATACCCCTTAGCTTCGAAAGTCCGCTGAGATGCTTCAAGCAGGTGCCTTCTCCTTCAGTCTTCGTTCGTACTCAGCCACAATCTGAGGAGCTGTCTTGACAAGTTCCTCTCTTGTGAACCAACGATCTTCCTTAGGATCAGTATGATGCCTGAACCGAACCTGATACTCTCTCATAGGTTTAGGCGGTCTTGCCCGGCCAGCTGGCTTGGGAACAGGCATGTCTCTGTGTTCCGGAATATCGTCGACGTCCACGTGACCACCCATGGTTGGGGGCAGCATTGATCTCCTTGATGGGAACTGTTGTGTCTCAGCGAAAGTTGCAAGCTTTGAGGCGTGAAACACAGGGTAAGTGAGCAAGTGACCAGGGATCCTAATCACGTACGAGGGACAATCCAAATCACTACCCACAATATCTAAGACTTCCCAAGGACCGAAATACTGAGGCATTAGTTTCCTGGAGATGCCGAATTCCTGTCCTAGCTCACTGGCTTTTACCCAGACACGTTCCCCTACCTGAAATGTGGACTGTCGTCGATGCTTATTCTCAAAAGCGATCATTGCTTCCTGAGATTTCTTGATGTGTTCGACAACCTGCTGCAACTTCTCATACTGGACACCAAATTCTATGGTTCCAAGAGTTGCAGCGGATCTATTTTCAGGTAGGAGGAAGTCTAGAGCAGATCTAGGCTTCCACCCCAAATGCAGCTGATGCAGACTGACACCGATGGTGTTGTTTACAACATTGTTATACAGACTGGCAATGAGAGGCAATTTCTCATCCCAGTCATCCTGGCTGGGCTTAATATAATGCCTCAGCAGATGCTACACCACACGGTTCATCTGTTCAGCCTGGCCGTTGGCTTCGAGATAATTCCCTGAAGTCATCTGCAGTTGATTGCCCATCTGTTCGATAGCCTCCTTCCACATCACGCTGGTGAATCTGACATCTCTGTCACTAAGAATCGTCTTAGGTAGTCCAAAGTCACGCACCCAGTTATCCATAAACAACTTGTTGACGTGATCAATCCTTGTTGTCTCTGGCACGACAATTAGTCTAGCGTACTTAGTAAACCTATCAACTATGACAAAGATAAGTCTCTTGCCATTCTTGCTGGCCACGAGGGTGTCCATGAATGGAAATGCTCTGTCCCCGACCAACGAGAATGGGCAAGGGCTTGAGTAACCCAAGCGGAGCTTGAGTTCGCGGCTTGTCCCGCTGACAGATTTTGCAAGTCTGTACGTACTTCGTGGCATCGTCTAGTATGTTAGGCCACCAAAATCGCTGTACTACATTAGCGGAAGTCTTCTTGTAGCCAAAATATCCCGTTGTGTCGCGGCATTCGCCTAAAAATAAACTACGCAATATCCCTCTAGATGGCACAAGTAATCTATTGAATCATGCCTTCTCAAGAAAGAGTAACCCATCCACCATCACAAACTCATTAGATGTGGCCTTCTCTTTGGCCTCTAGTTTTTGCATGATGTCCATCGTGACAGGGTCTTCCTTGTAGGCTTCCAGCAAGGATCGAGTTACGTTGTTAGATAAGCCAAACTTGGTAATCAACGCACCTAGGTAGTCTGCTCTATGTGACAACTCATCAGCAACCTTGTTATACTCTCCTTTCACATAGAAGTCATACTCATCTTTGACTTCAATGCAACGTTTGAGTGGATCAAAGAGAACATGTTGTTTCTTGATCCACTTGAGTGTTTGATGGTCATTTCTCAGATAGAAAAGCCTTCCCAACAGATAGTGTCTCTAGTGGACAAGTGTCTTATAGAGGGCATAAAGTTTCCTTTCGTACGTGGACTTCGCCAATTTCTTTGATGGCATCTTCTTGCTCATGTACTCGATTGGCGTCGACTTTTTCCTTTCCTGTTGAGCCAGCACTGCGCCAATGCCGTATTGGCTTGCATCAATGGTCACAACAAATGGCCTTTCAGGATGGGGGACCATGAGAATCACATAATGTGTGAGGGCATACTTCAATCTCTTGAAAGCAGCCTCACATGCATCTGTCCATTCCCATGGAGTGTCAAGGCGCGTTAGATAAGTCAAGGGGGAGACAATTGTACTAGATTTTTTTACAAAATTGCGATAATAACCACACATCCCCAAAAATGATATGAACTCAGTCACAGACTAGGGTCGTGGCCCGTCTCGAATGCTAGCCACCTTCGCATCTTCAGGCCTAATCCCTTCTGCGGAAACTTCATGCCCCAAGTACAAGATTCTAGTACAACCAAACTCGCATTTCTCTAGGTTTATCTTATACTTGTGTGCTGTCAGAGGGGAGAAAGTACTTTTCTACATGTTGTGCATGTTCCTTGACAATCTTACTAAAGATAAGGATGTCGTCGAGGTATACGACGATAAACTTATCTAAGTAGTCATGAAAGATCCTTTCATGGCGTGGTGGAATGTACCTGGCGAATTGCGAAGGTCGAAGGGCATCACCACAAACTCGTATAGACCGTACCTGGTCTGAAATGCGGTTTTGTGCTGGTATTCTGGTCTGGCAATTTAATGGTAGCCAGATTTTAAGTCTATCTTGGTGTAGTACTTGCATCCCTGCACCCTATCCAATAGGTTGTTGATGCGGGGTAGAGGCTCTGCGTTCTTAACGGTGATTGTATTAAGGCCTCTATAATCAATGCTCAACCTTAGTGATCCCCCCTTCTTCGGAACGAATAGAACGGGTGAGCCGAAGGGGGAGAGATACTAGGTCGTATCCAACCCTTCTCTGTGAGCTCTTTTAGTTGTTGTCGAAGCTCGTCCAACTCGGCTGGAGCCATCATATAGATCCTCCCTTTTTGCTATCTTGCTACCTGGGATGATCTCTATGGCATGGACAACCTCCCTGTCTACGACTCCTGTAGGCTCCTCAATCAGATCGGGGTACTTAGCTACGACATTTTCTATCTCTGGGGTGTTTTAAAGACCTCCCCTTTCTCAGAGACAAAAACCAGGTACATCTCTTCCTCTTGGTTCTGTTTGTAATAGTTGTAGAACGCTGGTCCGCACAAGCATCCATAGGAGCCAATTAACCTACAAGCTTTATACTTAGCCAGCCTAACGATTCTCCCATTAAGCAACTCATGCTTTAGCACTTTCTTGTCCCAGTCAAACTGGGGCTTGGCAACCTCAAGGTAGTACATACCTAACAACATGTCAAACGGTAAGTCGCCGCTAACCAGGAATGAAATCTTATGATTAAGTTCCCCTCCTGCATAGGAGAAAGTACAGACCACATCCTTGACATAGTCCTCCCCCATCATACACTCTTTGTTGGCCAAGTAGATGCTATCGGTCTACTAAGGCGTTGCACCTAGTCTTGTAGGCGCAGTCTGTCAACACAGTCGCGACTTATAAAGTTTCGCGTGGAGCCGATGTCTACGAAGGCACCACACTTGCGGCCACCTACACCAACTTCCACAACAAAGTGTTCTCTTCTAGGATCTTGACTTAATGTCACCCAGGACTCACGAGGGTCCCTTGCTGACCACTCACTTTGGAGGTCCTCTAAGGCCTCAGACACATCCAATGAACAGAGTGTCGTTGGGTCAGGTTGCATCTGCGGGGTGACCAAGGAGTCAATAGCTTCGGCCAACTCTTGAAACAAGGAGGGTACATCACCCGCTTCAACACGAGTAGAAGCAGCTACAACTTCTACTGGCCCTATGTGTTTCCCGAGTTGGAACTCGTAGAGGCCCCACCTTGGGAAGAAGAAGGAACCCCACCTTTCGGAGGTATCCTCTGTGAAACCTTTGCGTTATTGCATTTGAAATGCTGATGGTCCTCTAAGGCCTCAGACACATCCAATGAACATAGTGTCGTTGGGTCAGGTTGCGTCTGCGGGGTGACCAAGGAGTCAATAGCTTCGGCCAACTCTTGAAACGAGGAGGGTACATCACCCGCCTCAACATGAGTAATGAACAAAGTGTCGTTGGGTCAGGTTGCGTCTGCGGGGTGACCAAGGAGTCAATAGCTTCNCGAGGAGGGTACATCACCCGCCTCAACATGAGTAATGAACAAAGTGTCGTTGGGTCAGGTTGCGTCTGCGGGGTGACCAAGGAGTCAATAGCTTCAGCCAACTGTTGAAACGAGGACGGTACATCACCCGCTTCAACACGAGTAGAAGCAGCTACAACTTCTACTGGCCCTATGTGTTTCCCGAGTTGGAACTCGTAGAGGCCCTACCCTGGGAAGAAGAAGGAACCCCACCTTTCGGAGGTATCCTCTGCGAAACCTTTGCGTTATTGCATTTGAACTTCTGATGGCCATACTCAGCACAGTTAATGCAAGCACCCCGCGTATAACGATCTCGCCACACATCTCAATCCAAACCCTCTCTAACCCAAGACGCAATCTTGTTTGGGTTCTGGGTTAGCCCCTAACTCCTCTGTTGACTACTCTTGCCGCGGCCACCTGCGTCAACTTTTACCAAGGCAGCGAGGGTGCTACCCTCAACACTATCCTTGCCGTCAAACTTTGAACCGTCCACAAAGTCAGAATAGTCGTCGACCTCGGTTTGAGTGCCATCGACATCAACCATCATCAATCGGCTTCCCTCCTTCTTCCACTCCACTCTTCTTCTTTTTTCCGTCCGTAGAGGGTTGTTGACAATGTTGAGCACCTCCTAGCATGGCCTCCAAATCTAGAGCCTTCTTGCTAAAGGTCTCAAACGTGTAATACTCGAGGCGAGCCTCGAGGCGAGCCTCGCTGGCTAACAAGTTCTTGATGTCCGTGGGAAGACATCTAAAAAACATGGTCATTAAGACCTGCGGATCGTAGTGTAACTTGGGAACGGCGATCAGGCACTCAACGGCCGAGGTGAGTTCGTGCACAGTCTTGTACTTTTTAGTAGAAGTCGGGTCAATGCATCAGTGGCAATTTACGCCTGCCGTTGGGTTGTGCCAACGCGCTTCCACCAAGTCCATGAAACTTTGTAAGGTGTGGGTCTTCGCCAAATCAATCATTTGCATGCCGAACCCTTTTGACACTACCAATCCATCTACTCATCTGGTTGCCGATCCCTCAAGATACGAGGCAACAATAATCACATCTTCCTCTATTACAGTCCTCTTCGCCCGTACCCACACTGGCACCGTTCTCAACCAATTGTCGAGAGTTTCATCCTTCTTATCACCTAAAAAGGTTGAGGGTGGTTTTGAAGGGGTCTTAGGGTACCAAGGTTGCTACTGTCCCGCTGGTGGGGCAGGTGGCAGCTGTGGTGTAGCTCCAGCCGCTGGAACAGAAGAAGGAGAAGCAACAGTCAGTGTTGTTGCTGCTGAAGTACCGCCTGGTAGTGCGCCAGGTTGAGGCGGAAAAGGGCTTGTCATCGCCAACAACTGCAGTGATGGCAAAACAATTGGCCTGAAACCGGGCTTGTGCATGGCATCCAGCATCTGGTCAAGGGTATTCTGGATAGCGTCCAGTTTGCTGTCCACGTAAGTGTGCATGGACAGTGTCTTCGCCTTGACAATCTTGAGATTATCGCCACGTGCTGAGTCATCCAACCCCTCTAGTGCAGCTTTGTCTGTCGCCCTACCCTCAAGTCTGACACTTCTATTCCTAATCTCATTTTCTCTTTCAGTAGTCTCCTTAAGTTCCTTCTCTAACCGTAAGCATATTAACTGCACTTGCCGGAGTTCTATCTGTTCCTTGGTGCGTGGAGGCGGCGAGCCGAACTTCGACCCCCCATCTGACTAGTACCGGCTCCAGACGTACTGGAGATGGACTGCGAGTAGGTCGAGTTGAACGGCATACCGAGAGACTGACCAGACGAGGTTGCTGTAGATGTTGTTGCAGAGGTAGCCATTGCTACCGCAATAGCTGCTGCTGCTGCTGATATCCTTTCCACAACTGTTGCTGCTTCCCTGGCAGTCTCAAGTAAGCGGGCCTTACTACGACCACGAATCTTCTTTCGTCCCCTGGTAGTAGGACCCGAACACTGTGGGTATCCTACGTGTATCCCGCCGTGTCTGCACTCTGTCGTCAGTTGTTCCTTCACCACCTTCTGATCCACTCATCGGCTAGGCAGACATTGTCTGCACTAGTGTTCTCTCTGGAACCTACCGCAGCATGCGTCTGACCGGTTTAAAATAAATAAAAATAAAATAATAATTGGCAGGTCACCTGGGCTACTGTTCAAGTGGTATCAACAATATTCACACAAGACTGTACACATAATCTAAGTCTACTTCGATTAATTCACTTACAAAAACTTTGAAAAAAATTGACCATGGTCGAACATTACAGTCCTAGTCTAGGCTGTCTGTGAGGTGTTAGCAGTCTGTCAGCCAACTAATCAAAATAAAAATAAATTATGTGAGCAAATGTTTGCACAATGGGTATAGTTGTGTTTGACACTCGAGTCTTAATTGGAATCTCCCTCCCCTGTATCCAACGTGCCTGTCTACATCATCGAGCAGCGGTGTCTAAGGTGTGCATTGGCGGCCCACCCCTATGCTCAAGGAATATGCTTATGACCAGAACTGCCCCTTCTTTATCCTCGTGCGCAACGAGCAATACGTCCGACTGATCTGGCTGATCAAGAGGCAGTTTTGAGAACAGCCCCCAAGGTCCTCATGAATTATTTAACGTCACAAACAGGACGACAATCTTAGCTAGAGGACAATTCAGAACCGCGCCAGAAATATTTATAGATGGTTTGGTAAGCGTCTGCATAGGACTGGTCGATCCGCACACCCCTTCCATCAGCGCAGCAAAGAGCCTTAAAGGACAAAGCAGCATGGCCTGTGTGTACTACTTCCATGGGTTGGCATGGTGATCATGACCTGTGCTTCGACGAGGGCCCTTAAGAGGCACTGCCCTCTCCTGCCAGATGCGCCACCGGGAAGAATGTTGTCTCTCAAGGTAGAGTGCTCACGACTCCTTACTTAAGGAGAGGACACGGTTGGACTCGCTTCCTAACGAAGAGATTGAGAGGGTGGATAAAGTAAGGGAACAACGTACGTGGAAATAGCTGCCCCCAACCACAGACTTCTCACCAGTAATGTGCATTTCGATGACCGGTCGTAGCTTCGGTGCCACCCACAACGCAATGCAATGCCACCTCAGCCAAGATGCCACATCAACATGCTCTCATCATTGTACATACATCCATTGTTGCCAAAGCTCCCATGTTGTCGCCACAGCCTTCCTGTGGCACACCCCTCTACCCGGGTGCCGCATCAATAAGCCAACGCCAAAGTATCCTCACTCACAGAAGCATCGTCAGCACACCAAGTAACAATGTCGCCAGCGCCAGGTAATGGCGACCACGAACCCGCTCCGATACCAAATTGCAAGGAATATGAGTGAGAACGATATACAAAATGCGAAGTTGCGAAATCACACAGATGTCTAATTAGTCATGTACCAAACAGATAGCATAAATGCGTCAAGATTCCATCCAATTAAGAGCATTACAATGAACTCATGACCCAACGTTCAAGCCCTTCGGCCACACCAACGCAGTATCCAATGTCGCTCCTACTGTATGGCGCCCAGCGCCCTTCCTACTCTACCTAGCCTATCCTACTACAGCCTCGTTCACGCAACAGGCTCACTTCGACTTTGAAGACTAATGTACATGACGTCAACACCATAGCCAACCTCCATCATGCACCAGGTATGTATCTCATCTCCCCTCATCACCCCTGGACCACCCACACTCGCCTCCTCTCCTGAAGACCACTGATCGCCCCTTACCCCCTTGCGCCCTGCAGCTCGACTATGGCTGCTCGCGCACCAGCAGCTCTGTCGAGCGCATCGGTCCGGCACCGCACGGGGCAGCGTGGGACCGTCCCGGCCGCGTCACGCAGGAGTTGGTTTAAATCCTTCGTCGCAAATATACATGGAGCTTCCGCAAGCCGCTCCGGCCGAGTGCACCAGCCATACCTCCCGCGAGCCCCTACGACAGGATAGGGCCTACGCGAGGCACGACTTACCTCCACCTTACGGGAGCTGTCACCTCCCTTCGGTGGGCGTATCCCCGCCGAGCTACCAGTCCATAGTACGAAAGTTGATCAGTTGCAATCGCAGAGGTGGACCAGCTGAGGGCGTTTCTCGTTCACTGTAGCATAGGGGGTACGCGCGGTATTACGCCTCTATCGGACCCGCACACGAACTGACATCTTGGGGGGCTGAGGTCCCAAGCGCGACTCGTCGTCGGTCGACTAGGACGCAGCCCACACGCCACGCGCACACCACTATAAAGAACATAAAAATAAAAACACACACACACATACATACACAAAACGACACGGAACAAACAACGCGACAACACTCCTCGTCCCTTAGTAGTCATCCCATAACTTTCCGATGCGAAAATCGGATGGGCGACGCGCGCGAGACTTAGTATAAAACCGCGCGGATGTAGGGCTAATTCATATCGATTCGCAATGCAAGTGTACGCAAGCGGTCGCAATGATGTCGTACTATGTAGTGCCCATAATCAAGCGGTCCCTCGTGGATCCGAGTACCGCTTATGACACTCTAGTGTCAGACTCGAAGTGTAGTGAGGGTCTAATCCCTCACGATATTGCACAACTGAAGGAATAGTCGTGCAGCCGCCGCGAGACCTCCGGCCTTTGGTCTGAGCGTCTCAGTAGGCAAGGCAAATAGGCTCTGCACGGGGGCAGATTCCTTCCTTGTAGAGTCTAGGGCTTGGGATGTTCTCGACAAGGACCTTGAATCCTGACCGAGGACCAACGTCCGACTATAAAATTCTAAAGAGCAAAGGGATAAAAGGGGATCTTCCCTTTCTCTCAAGGCATAATCTGGTTAACCCTTACGCACGATCACAGTAAGCCGTGCGAATACCCAAGGCACATATAAACCTATACATAAGGGTTATTTATATAGGACGATCACTTCTCACAGTCACAGTGGGATTCCTCTCAGCCATATATGTATGTAATCGCAGGCAGTCACATCCAGAGTCTGAACCACAAACATACCTGCAATCACATCAAAGTTTCAACAAAAATCCACACACTACACGGGGTCAACTTTAACCATCCTCTATGCTCATACCCCTTGCTTTAGCCATACAAACCTCACTCTTGTGCAACTCCCCAAAATAAATACTCAGTACTTTTGTTAAATGGCCATTCAATAAAGTCCGGGTGAAAACACAATGAAACAATTCAAACCACAGGGCTAAAGCCTTTAGGTTGAGTGATAAGAGTGGATTGGAGTTGAATCGTAAACCGACGAATCGGCAACCGACCTGTTATCACTGATAACAGAAGATGATCCTTGTAAGATCAAGCTGAATCTAGTCCAAATCCTGAATCAATCGATCAAGAAGACCTGTAACACAGGACATGTCAATCCCCAAGCTAAATCTATAAATCCATGGAGAATAGTCCCCATATTACGATCTCACTCAAATCATCCTGATTACCTAAGCCTAAGTCTACCTCCAAGTAAGTGTCAAAAGAAAGGTAGACCCTGGCAGAATCTCCTCTGTACAGAGTGGATTTCCCAGAATTGCCACCTGTCAAAATATAATCTAACTCCTTTAAACTAAGAAAATTTCGGCAGCACTTCCTGTAGGAGAAGTGCCCTTCCAGAAATTATACAAAGCTAAGTTCAGAATCTACACTGACTTTGACTTTTCAAAGTCTAATTTTGTCTAATTCCCTGAATTAGCAAGAATTTGGGCAACACTCCCTTTAGAAAAGGAAATGTTCCAGATTTTTACTAAGCCAAAAAGTCAGAAAAGTTAGATCCTGAAAAAGACAAAGTCTAACTAACTCCTTGGTTTTGTAAAAATTTCGGCAACGCTTCCCGTAGAGAAAGTGGCTTACCAAGAATAACTTAGTTTCAGGCCAAGTATAACAAAAGATCCTAGAAAATGCAGAAATTGACCTCAGTAAAAAAACTTAGTTTCAGCTAACTCCTATGACTCTAGCACGTGGCGAGCAACTAAAGCAACTACCTATCAACCTGAAACTCAGACTAAGTAGTAGCCTCACTCAGTCACATGCAGGCCAAGCCACAAAGGTAAGTACTCTCACCATCCCAGAGTAAACTTAACAAACAATAGTTCATAATCTTTCAATGATATATCCCCTTGTACCACTACTACACCTAAAAAGCCAAACTCCGCGTTAAGAAAAGTAGCTAGAGTACGTCTTACCTCAAGTTTTGAAGTCACTGCATATATTCCTGGCTTACATAGGGCATAAAGGTAGACCACCCAAACTTATGGAACATGTCTAGCTCAGCCATGAAATATACACAAACACAAGGCACAACTTTTCTCTTCTTTGGGCATATGGCTAGGCCACCTAGCCGCCCTGAACTGTTGAAGTATCCAAAATTTATATAATTGTCTGCACTTAATCTTTTGAGGTAGCATATAACTGAGTCGATCATCTTCAGCTCAAGACCCAGTCTGCCCCTTCGTATCACAAGTTTTATTCTTAATTAATTCTCTCTGCAGTTGGTGATAAGCTATAGTCAGACCACCCAAACTTATGGAACCCTGTCTGACTAGCCTGCTCATAAATAATATAATAATAAAGTATAGCCAAATTATAACCTTCTGATTCCAGCATGTGCGAGGCGTTGGACCAAGACCACCCAAACTTATGGAACATGTCTTGGTACTCAGCCTGGTTCATTTTTCTCAAAGCCAAAAACAGAAAGAAACTGAAGGAAGCCCAGAGTAAACAAGGCGACCAAGCCACCCAAACTTATGGAACATGCTTGGTCCCTGAAAAACCATTCACAATCAGCCCTCACAGTCAGAGCATCCAGACCACCCAAACTTATGGAACGTGTCTGGTTCTCCAGGCAATTCAAAATAAACATAGCACTGGGCCTTCCCAAACTTATGGAACTCGCCCAGCCTTTGGTTGACCCAGTCAACACATGCAATACTGCCTTCCTCCCATCCTTCCCCCAGATGCAATCCCACAATCTGCTTTCAGTCAAACAAAGAAAGTGAAACTAACATTGTACATGCATTCCTTTACTTAGTCTGGTTATGTCCTGAAGAGAAAACAAGAATCATAGGGACATGCATGCATACGCCAATCACACTATAAGGGGAGTAGGCAAACATGGGTATAGTGGGTTATACAAATAGAGATAGTTTACCTGATGGTTCCCTGCCTCCAGAACCTCGCCTAGGTTCCGGCAGAGCTCCCGCAATCGGTGGGCTGACTCCCCACACAGTCTTTCTACGGTCCTACGGGTTGCAATCCCGCCTGCCGCCTTCCTCTCGTAACCAGGATTAGACTGAGAGTAAGAAAGATAAAAATATAAAATTTAAGTCTCTCAGATCCAAGGAGGGTGCGCTCAGACTCGCACGAGAGGGCCTTGTTATCTTCTCTCGCCTGAGGGCCCCGCAATGGCAGCCAACATAGCAGCTTGGTCCTCTTCTGAACTCGATTGTCGAAATCAATCCCCTGACGATCCCCCAAATCGCAGCACTAACCCCCTACTTGTCCAGTCTGGCCACCTCCCCAAGTCTCAACACCTCACCTCGGCCCAGTCGTGGCCGCACAACAGCCTGCAACAGTCCATAAGCGCAACAACAATACTCAGTGGTGGTCATCAGCAATAGCAGCAGTCACCAGCAGCAACATACAACGGTGGCCAGCAGCATCAGCAGCAGTACACAACAGTGCGCAGCAGCCAGCTACCTGCAGTAAGCACAACTACTGTCGTAGCAAGAACGCAACCAACGCAACCGGCGGAGCGCCCAGCCACGCGGCAGCAAACCAGCCGCGATGTCTGAGAGTACCCAGCTACATGCCATCCTCAGGCTGCAGACCAGTCGCCCACAGAAACCGCGAGCACCGGTAGCCCGAATTCTGGTTTCTGAGTACGGCCAATTCCTGCCACCAGTCGAGGTAGGCCCCCCCTTAGTTCCTGCTGCCTCTTCCGCTGTATCTCTTCTCTCTCTCTTTCACCCAGCAGCGAACAGCGTACCAGCTAGCAAGCAACCCTCCATCTCACACCCTCTCAGCAACTGCGTTGATCAACACAACGAGTCGTACACATGCCAACAAGTAATCTTCAAGCTTCGCAGCTCCCTTCCAACTACCCCTTCGGCAGGGTGAGCAGCATACCGGCCAACACCTAGTCTCGTCAGTAGTACTTCTCAGAAGTCACATCAGTCCTTCGCTATACTGCAGCGACAGTTCCCTGCCCGCGCAATATGTCAAATAACAGGATTTGCCCGCCTTACCGCCGGCAGACCAGATTCACTAAGATCGGTCATATGCCATCATCACCCATAGAAACAGGAAGGAATTCTCAGTTAGTCAATCTTCACTGTGCACGTAGTGCTGTTCTTCCAGCCTCCTTCCCTGCCACAGCCTTGCCTTCACCTTCCTCCTGCTACGTTAAGGCAGGGCATTCGCTCCCGCCCGCTGCTCAGCCCTCAGTCTTGACGGACGCACCTGGGCGCCCTCCCGTGCCAGGTTCATTCATACTCTGACAACGAAGATTACGAACGGAAGAGAGACCGAGGCGCTGACTATGACCGGGACCGGCCCCGAGCGACACAATCAAGATTGCGACCCGACAGTACGAGCAGCAGTTGGAGAGTAAAGGCGTACAACAGTCGGCCGCTCAGCAGCGAGCAGAACAACACCCCCGCTCCTCTGCAAGCGTGGGATGAGATTGAAGCTCCCTCTAAATCACAGTCCAGTGCATTCATCTGCTTCGTCCATCAGGATAAGCAAGACACCGTCCTACGGGTAAGCCTCCATCTTCGCTGTACGCCTGCAACATCCCCCACAGAAGCGACGGGAAAAAAATTCGAATGGATCTTCCACCGTAACCCGGGTGGGTTCGTTCTCCCTCTCTAATCTCCCTCTATCCTTCTTCTTATCTCCCGTTCTGATCCTCCACGCAGTGCTTCTTCCATCTAACTTTCACTCTACTCAACTAACTCCAAAAGTAACAACATCATCGAAAACGCCCGATCTTAAATCCTCCAAAATGCACCTTCTCTCACTCGATTTCATCAAGTATCGGGTGAGTTTCTTGTTTTCCCGCTTTGCTTCTCCTTCACTCCCGACGTAGCCTCCGCGCACTGCTCTCTTTTCTCTCCTACCTCGCTTGCTACTTACTTCCTCGCCATTCTGTCTGCACCAGCAGATTCGCCCTAGGCTAAAACCTTCGGTTAGCCGGATACCCGTTTTTCATCCTTGCCATCACTCACTTCTCGCTACCTCCGCGCAGCCATCTTTCCTACTCACTTTCTTTCTACTAACTCTTTAGTAATTCCGACTTCAGAATCGGATTCGTCCGCTCCTAAAACCCTTATTCCAACCTTCGGTTCGCCCGATTCCATCAAGGATCGGGCGAGAACTGCATTCCTTACTCTGCCATAGCCATCTCCTTCTGCCGCAGCGTTTCTCCTTCCTCCGTATGTACCCGGCGCCAGATCCCGGTTAGATTCAGCCCTTTTCCTCTCGTCTCCCCTTCTTACCCCTGCTACCTCACGATGGCACCCCGGTAGTAGAATGCTTTGAGGCGGGCCGATCAGTTGTCCCCCGCTCTGACTGATCAGTCAGGAAGGGCCGGAGGGGAGCCAGCTATCGAAAATGCGCAACTCGTTTGTCCTCCTATTTCAGTCCGACAGTGCCCCCGCAGCCATGTGCTCGTCGGTTGTATCCCTGATCCCCCTTATGTTGGATGTATCCGGTGCGAATTTGCGCCCGGGTCCACTCCTCCCTTTTTCCACTTGCCTCTCTCCTCCGTTTCGCTGCCTATCTCCTCCCCGACCGACCACTCCGCTTTTGTTACCTCAGCGCCATGCCCCGGTCGATGTTCTACTATATGCTACTTTGTGTTTCTGACGTGGGCGCTGCAACGGGTGGCCGTTACAGACAACGGGATAGCAGTCCCAGTAGTCGGAACCCGCAAGAAGATGAGCATCAACTCACCCCCGAATCAGCCTACTGGATATCTGAAACCGTGAGTACATGGCCTCCGTCTTGCCGAAGATTCTTGTCGTTACCAGCAAAACTCGGATGCGCCGCGCAGCCAGGCCCCATTGGAATAAAGGAAAACCCGGCGGCCTCCGAAGTGGTGCGGGTTTCCTCCTGACACCCGTCGGCCGACATGTGGTGTACTGGTGCTTTTTAAGGCACCGAGGCGCACGGTTCACGTTGGGCCGCTTGGTCCAGCTCGCTACTTCGACAACCAAGGGGCCGCAGCCTACTGCGGAGTCTACCGACTTCGTCCCGGGAGGGGCAGGCCCCAGCGTAGACCCCTGGATAGTAATAAGCACCCGAGTGAGACCTCAACGACTTGAGCGCGAGGGCGGGTTCCACGCAACTGACCATTTAGTCCAACACCTTGGTTTAGTCGTCCGACCGTCTTCAGGGACGGCCCACTATCTTCCGGGCCCCCAAAAGGCATGTTCACACTTAAAACCCTCACAATGGGCCGCGGCTGGTGGACGTGGCATCCACAAGAGGCATCCCGACACTTAGACTTTTCTCCGTTTCATGGCCGATCGCCCACGGGCTTACCAATACGGGATGCATGCTCAACTCCTTGGCTGCCGCGGCGACCACCCACGGCCAGTGTCGCCCCCGAATAAAAAAATTCAGGACATAAAACTTAATAATAATAGCGATAGAAATAAAAAGAATCTTAGGAAAATTTTTAATCATCAGAAGGGAACCGGTAGTACCGTCCTGACGCCGCCAAATACAAAACCAAGGGGGGGATAGTCCCACCAGGCCCCCAACCCCTTGGTCCATTCCCGCTACTCTGATATCCCCGCGCCGTCGCCGCTCGACCTTGATCCCTGAACCTCTTCAATGAAAGTCCGACACTGTAACCAATAGCGCTAGGCCCAAGGCTGGGTCTAGCCTTGACTAACACCTAAATAAACAATTACCGCGTGACGCACGGATCTACGGAAACGTTATAAACCCACACATCGGCCTATCAACCGAACTCCCGATCGTCAACCTTCCGCGTCCACTGCGTGACTATGCCGAACCATGCCGCCGTTGACGTCGTCCTCTGTACGCATGCGCAAGTCACAGGTAAGTGCACCAATCGAGGGACAAAAATCTTTTTAGATCCTAGTCTAATCAGAAAATAAAAGTTTGGTCGGCGACCAACGCCGATTTTCACAATCATCAAAAATAGCAAAGATCACACGCGCCTTCAATCTGCGCGCCCACACACTCTCTGTCCTAGTCAACCAACCAGTCAATGTAATCACAAACACAACCGCGCCTCACGCGGAATACTTAATCTTTAAACCAAACTTATTTTCTGTCACTTGCAAAAACCAGGGCGGATTTACCCTTGTAAGGGTATTCGCACCGACAATGCCCCTCTCACCTCCCAAGCGCCCGCATGCCCCATGGCCGATAACGCAGCAAGCAGCCACTTGCACAATAGAGTGACCGCATTGTCAGCATGGGCCAGAATGCCAAACCCTGGGTGCCCTCCTTCCTGTATGAAAACGACAGCCTGCATTGCTGTGTGAGCGCCTGAGAAGCTTCCTGCAGCTTCCGGTTGGGCCCCAGTGCCTGCGCCCAGGCCCGCCTCTGCAGTTGAGGGCCTGGGCCCTTTACAGTTGGGCACACCCAAGATTTACAAACTTCGGCCGTTTGTTGTATTTGCACTGGCTCGGGGGCAGGTACGTCGACAATGCTGCTTTCTCGTAGGCCTGTAGCCACTTCGTGATGTATCTGCCGCGGAATGTGTGCCCAGGCTCAACGACCCGGACCTGGGCCCAACTGTACGGAGCAGCACATATTTTCTGGAAAGAGCAGGGAGGCTCACGTTTCCTTGTAACCAACTGGCGTGCTGCAACTGCCTGAGTACCCACATATGGAAAATTGTCAAATTTTAGCCTCTTGTGAATATTCGGGTCCGCCTTCACGTAGGGCGGGCACAAGGCTCGCTGGTGGCCTCTGCCCAGAACATGTGCATGTTTGATAAGGGCCCCCCAAGGGCTCATTCCTCGCAGGGCCATGTGCACTTGAGCCGAAGACCTTAGGGTTACTAGTCTTAGGGTCAGTCCTATAACTTAAGTCCTAAGTGTAGCGAAGGGTCAGTCTAGAAGCTACTGCTTGGTGCTTCGGAACTGTAAGGGTCAGTCGTCGTAGCTGAGTCAGCAAGGTAGAGTCTAGTCCTTGTCCAGTCAGTTGCAATCAGACTCACTTTCATTCACACTTCTCATGCATGCAAACAGGTGCGCAGCAAACTGGCGACAAGTGTCCACTCAGAACTCAGAGATATGGTAACTGATAACACAGTTCAGGTACAAGTTCACTTCAATGGCTATGGCGACTCAGCGCCCACACAACTCACTGTTCGCACACACAGGATCACCCTGGATATCCCACACGCGATACTCTATACACACACACACACTCACACTGCACGGTATCTACAGCTATGGCGGCTATGGCCACTACTAGCCTATCGCTATGGCCAAGCTACTTCTCTCTCGCCCACTTCGTCTTTGGGCTCACTGCAGACCACCTCACACAAGTCGCTATGACAGCGCTTCCGCATGGCTCACGCACAGAGATGGTTAACGGGTCCTCTAATATTGAGCGTGTATATAGAGTGTGTTCAACATTCATACACACTTGGATATAAACACTCCAACAGGGGTGGTGTACTTCAAGATTCTGAAGACTCAGACAGGGGAGGCACAAACCTAGTTCAACATTTTTACAAGCTTAGAGAGGGGGGGGGGTTCAGAATCTTCAACCTTTTCACCACTTCATAATTTTCAGAATCTCCAGCGTTCCTACATACTCGGATGAAAGGGGGTGTAGTTCAGAGTTTTCGACATCTTCACCACTTCATAATCTTCAGAATCTTCAACATTACTACACTCTCATACAAGGGGACGGACGCTGAAGATTCTGAAAATTTTGAAGCGGTGAAAATGCTGAAGATTCTGAACCCCCCCCCGACCTCATAGGGGGTGTACTACACACTCGGATAAAGGGGGGTGTACTTCAAAATTTTCAGCATCTTCACCACTTCAAAATTTTCAACGTTTCTCTACACTTAGATAGGGGGGTAACGCTGAAGATTCTGAAAATTATGAAGTGGTGAAAACGTCGAAGATTTTGAATCCCCTCCCCTTAAAGAAGCAAAACAGGCGGAGGCACATGGGGGGGAAGGGGGTCAAAATCTTCAACATTTTCACCACTTCAAAATTTCAGAATCTTCAGCGTTCCTACACACTCGGACAAGGGGGGTGTACATAGAGTGCGTTCAACGTTCGTACACACTCGGACATAAACACTCAAACAGGGGAGATGTACTTCAACATTTTGAAGACTCGGACAGGGCAGGTACAAACCTAGAGACATGGAGTCGGTTTAGTGTCTTCAATGGATTCACCACTTCAGAATGCTCAAAAACTTCAACACTTTTATAAGCTTAGAGAGGGGGGGGAAAGGGGTTCAAAATCTTCAACGTTTTCACCACTTCAAAATTTTCAAAATCTTCAACATTCCTACATACTTTGATGAAAAGGGGTGTAGTTCAAAGTTTCCAGCATCTTCACCACTTCAGAAACTTCAAAATTTTCACAATTTCTACATACTTATACAAGAGACGAATGTGGAAGATTCTAAAAATTTTGAAGTGGTGAAAACGCTGAACATTCTGACCCCCCCCCCACCTCACAGGAGGAGGCCCGGGGGGGGGGTTAAGAATCTTCAACGTTTTCACCACTTCAGAATTTTCAGCGTTCTACACACTCGGATAGAGGGGATTGTGCTTCAGAATTTTCAGCATCTTCGTCACTTCAAAATCTTCAGAATCTTCAGCGTTTCTATACACTTAGATAGGGGGTAGACGCTGAAGATTCCGAAAATTCTGAAGTGGTGAAAACGTCGAAGATTTTAAGCCCCCTCCCCTTAAAAAAACAAAATAGGCGGAGGCAGGGAGGGAAGGGGCGCTTGGAATCTTCAACATTTTCACCACTTCAGAATTATCAGAATCTTTAGCGTTCCTATACACTCGGACAAGGGGGGTGTACTTCCGAATTTTTTGCATTTTCACCACTTCAGAATCTTCAACATCTTCAGCATTTCTATACACTCAAACAGGGGGGCAAACGTTGAATATTTTGAAGATTTATTCAACGTAGGGGCATTCAACATTTTCAAGACTTATAAAATCGTTGAA